>JAEANM010000083.1:0-49458 GCA_017656035.1 Myanophis thanlyinensis | reverse complement strand
TTAAAATATAAAATTCCCAAATTTAAAATTTAGCCCTGAGGTATCAGGCCAGGCCAGCTAGCTGGAAGAGATGGGTTATACCTATCAATTTCTTCAAGGATCATTGTTAACCCTGGATTTAAGGGGGCAACTTTCCTTTCTTAGCAGTAAATTCTGCTTGATTATGATCTCTTGTTTTCTTCCCATCATTAGTCTGTGCCCATCATCTCTCATTCCCGCTGGCTGCTAAAGCAGGGAGAACTCCAGCAGATGAATGGCCCTAAAACATCCCGTACACTACGTACAAAGAAACTCTTTAGAGAAATCTACTTATTCCTTTTCAACGACTTGCTAGTACTGTGCAGACAAATTAATGGGTAAGTCTCAATTAGACAAATTTAACAATTCTGGGAGAAATTATTCTTCATTAGTAATTAATGTTTCTTAACATATTGAACGTTAACAACAATAACCATATATTAATATATTGTTTATTTACAACAATAAAATTTTAGAGCCTGTCTATCTTACAAAGGATCTCATGTTACTACAGGCCTAGTTGTAGGCATAAAGTATTAGACAAATCTTTTTACCTCTTGTTATTGTTTTAACCAAATTTCCTCTCTAGAATGATATCCCTCCTTGGAGATTGAAACTGTTCTTAGTTTCCTGATTCTCTGCAAATTGTTAAAAACCTGATAGTTCTTCCAGGTCTTGGTTATGATGGTAGTCAACCTGCTTTGTATTTGTGAAGGGCTCCTTTTGATATCTTTTGTTTTCTTTTGCGTTATGGGTTAATTTGAGATGCTTATGAGCCGGTTTCAAAGTTAAAACCTCTGCAGTGCCCCCACAATCATGACCAAATGCAAAAATGCTGCAACAATCCCTGCCTATCTATCCCACCATCTCACCCCACCAGGTCCCTATAGGCCTAGCTGGATCATGATTAAACACTGCTGAATCAGAGCAGAAGAAGCTTCTTGGATGAGAAGCAAAACATCTTCAAAGAAAAACCAGAAAGTCCAGTTGCCTTTTAGAAAAGTACCTTTGGGACAACCATGACCTGGATGACTGAGAATCTCCATAGACATGCTGAATCTGTTATCCCATTCTAATAGAAAACAAAGAAATTAAAGGCATTTTAGATACTTTATATTTTTTTGAAACTATACCATAAATAAGAAGTTGGACTAGTTTCCCCAAATCAAATCAAATCAACTCAAATCAAATCTATATTATGACACTGACCAGCATATTTTCCCCATATTCCCAATAATCACCTAGACTCAGGAACACACACACCCCCAACTGTCCCCAACTCCCAGAGCAATACAAGGTGAATTGGGCTACTTTCCAAGCTGTGGATTCAGTCATAAACCAGGTCATCGGATTCTTGCTTTTTATTGAAATAACCCCATAGGAGAACCTTGCAACATAGGAGGGATCTTATTATGTCCAGGTACCTTTAATTTATAATTGAGATTATGTCATGTATTCTTGTAATCTTGAGAAATATTTTATTCTGGTTCATCTCTGACAAGTATATTCTGTCAGTATCTCTGTCTTATTTTAAAAGAAAGTGTAACCCAGCCTATAATAATAACGGTTTGTTATTTGCCTCAGTGACAAGTACCAAGTATTTGATTCTGCTCCTCGAGGCCTTCTTCGAGTGGAAGAGTTGGAGGACCAAGGACAGAGCTTGGCCAATGTATTTATTTTGAGGCTGCTAGAAAATACAGATGACCGTGAAGTCAGCTATATGTTGAAGGCGTTATCCCAGTGAGTACAGCAAGTGATACGCGTGCCAAGTATGTGTTTGTTCCAGCTTAATGGATTATGGACGTTTAGGTTTTCCAGGCTAATCAGTGAGCAAACTGCTTGTATGCAACACATCCATATTCCATTTTTTCATTTGCATGCATGCATGCACAGAAATCAGTTCAGAAAGTGCTCTGTGTATAAATCTCAGAAGAAACTACCTTGTAATTTATTTTTATCGCTAAAATTAGCTCCCCTTAATGTAATTGCCTGTTTTACAACCCCCATGATTAGGCATAGAAAATTTTAGTCTCTAATTCTTGGGCAGAACAAGAATGGTTTTGTTTCCTCCTCCCCCAAAATAGTGAATTAAGGATAGGGTCATGATTTTTTTTTCCTATACTGAAATTAGGAAACCAAATGAAATTGTTCCCACTCCCCTTTTTTCTGGGAGCTCTTTACTCTCGTTCTTGAATACATGTCCCAGAACATTGCTAAAATGAATATAACATGTGCTAAGGAGCTGGTTTCCCCTCCCCTCCTTTTAGCTACAAAACTATTGTTTGAGCGTAAATAATTTTGTGGACATCCTGTGTATGGAAACAAAACTAATGCCACCCCATGATAATTGAATTTCAAGAAAAGGTCACATTGGGATTTTTTGTGGTAACTCCTTTTTAAATTTGTTACTGCTTTTTGCTTTTATATATAAAGGAAGTTATTCAGACCAATTTCTGAAAACATAAGTAAGCTTTGACTACATGGAATAATATTGATTAGTATTTCCACTGCATCCATGATAATCATCTCACAATAAGAAAATGAACACACATCATCAATCATAAGTTTGGGCAGGGGGTGGATTAGAAGACCTCTAAACTCACTTCCAACCCTATGATTCTATGGTATGTGTCATCAGTGGGTAGTACTGAGGTTACTCTGTCCTTCCAGTGTCGAAATATAATATTTTTTGCAACATCTCTCCATGTCTGGTAATTCCATGTCTTTGGGGGAAGTAATACATGTTAAAGTACATTCATCTATTAAAGCAGTGTTTCTCAACCTTGGCGACTTTAAGATGTTTGGACTTCAACTCCCAGAATTGAACTCCAAACATCTTAAAGTTGCCAAGGTTGAGAAACACTGTATTAAAGGATGTTGACCATATTACCATATTAACACGTAATCAGTATTAAACCAAATGGGGAGTAGTGGGTCCCGCTCAGATTCCTTTCTGCATTTTATCCTCATAGAATAATGAGACAGCCAGATTTACTTCTGAGCTTTTAATAAACATGGACAAAAATCTTTTGTGGAGTTAATCCCATTTTAAAATCCTACGGAACATACGTGATGCTCTTTGATCACCATATATTTGTTAATAGGAGATATTGTAACTCTTTATTTCAGATTTTCGGCAAACAAGTCATATCCAAAATGAATTTCAATGCTGACAATAATTCTGGGAGTTTGGAGGCTGCTAAAGCGTAGTGGACCAGTTTTTTCCCAGACTAATTTGACCGTTTCATTTGTTGACGTCTGCTTCAAAAGGCAGATGGAAGATATTAGGAGAGGTTTAGAAATCCTATGTATTTAGTCTCATAAACATGATTATGCTTGTTTATGCAGTCCTGTAGAACTCCATATATAATTGAATATGTTCTTCTTTAAACTTCGTTTTTTTATATACAGAATAGTTTTAAGCACTGAAACCATTAGCACTCAAGTAGTTGTATTTTATTGTTCTATTTTATTTTATTCTTACTTTAGTTAGTATGTACAGTATTTCCATCCAAGCTATATAAATTCAAGCTAGGGACCATAGTAAATATTGTATATTCTGTTCTAAAATCAAAATACATACTCTTCATGGTCAGTCCTTTATGTATTACAGGTTTATTGTATCCTGTCTAATTTGAAACTAGGAAAGGGAAATCATTGCTTTATTTTCAGAAAACAGAAAAAATGCATACTTTAAGTAAGAGGAGTATGTAGTGGATTCTATATTTTTGTAATCTACCAAACATTTCTGAAATACGCTCAGTTTTCACAGATATTTGTAGCTTTGCACCACTTATTGCACTCTAACAAATTATTAGTTGTTGTGAGCCACCCAGAGTTCCTTAAGATGGGTGGCCATATATATCTTTTAAATACATAACTGCAGATGAATCATTTTACAGATGCATGGCATGAGAAGAAGATTGATAAAGTGTCTGTAGATTTACAAATATGTTTACATATGCTGAAGCATTCAGTATTAAGATGAAGATCTAATGCTGTGTGTGCAGCAGAAAATATTTGAAATGAAGAAGTAATAATACTAGATGTAAATGCATTCTTGCATATCTTATGGTCACTGGACTTAGAGAAAATAAGTGTTATGAGCTTTCTGATTCTTCCATAAATGGAATAAAATATATATTTATTTAAACCAGGGGTGTCAAACTCAAGGCCCACGAGCTGGATCCAGCCCGCAATGTGGTCAGATCTGGTCCATGCAGCCATCCAGGAAACAGTAAGGGGCTGTCCCCCATTGTTTCAGCCCATACCATACCATCCTGGCGGGTGCGCAGGAGGAGGTGAACGCACATATGCACAGGCCCGGCCCATACCATCCCGGCAGGTGCGCATGAGCACAGGAGGAGGCGGACGCAAACATAGTATGCCAGGATGAGGTGGGCAGGAACTGTGCGCACGTGTGCCCACTGCCTCCTATGCACACGCACGCCTGCCAGGATGGGATGGGTTGAGCTGAAGCGATGTGGGCCAGCCCCTTACCATTTCCAGGATGGCTGCATTTACCGGCCTTTCAGGTGTGTATGCACAGGAGGTGTCCAGCAGCAGGAGCTCTGCAGCTGGCCCTCCAAGAACAGGTGGGTGGTGACGACAGCAGCAGAGTTGGAGGCGCATGATGCACACCGCAGATGTACCTGCTCCATTCCATGTGGCTGGGACAGGGCAGGTGGCTTCCCAGCACATCCAGCAGGCTGGACCGTGTGACCTCTCCCCTGCGCCTCTGCCTCCCGCTACTGCCACCACCGTGGGCCAAAACAAGGTGAGGCAGGGGGTGGGGTGGCGGGTGCCAGACACCATCGACCTGCCTACTCTGTTCCAGCTGTTTTTGTTTGAGGTTGGAGACCAGGTCGCTGCTGGTTATCACCTTGACCACCTTGCGAGTGTGGCCCTTGGTCCACTTGTGAAGCACAGTCCCCTCACGTACCTGACACTCCTTGGCACGGCTGTGGGCCATTGCCACCACCGAGGCCACCAGTAGCTCATACAGGTCCATTAGGCCATTGCTGTTGCCACCCAGAGCACAAGGCCCACCCAACACGAAGGAGGTGAAGAGGCCAGGTAGAAAGTCCAAGTAGAAGTCGTTGAGCATGCTCAGGCCCAGAAGGCAAAAGACTGCCACTGCAAGCAGGGAAAGCCAGATCCCCATTGGTGCCATGGCTGCCTAGGATTGCATGCCTTCCGCCATCTCCTCTGGGATTCAATGGCCAAGGTGCAGATGGGGATCTGGCTTTCCCTGTTTCTGGTGGCTGTCTTTTGCTTGCTGTGCCTGGGTGTTCTGTACTGCGTCTACTCAGCCTTTCTAGCTGGCTGCTTTGTCTCCTTCAGCTTGCGCAGGTTGGTTGAGCGGCAGTGGCAGCAGCCCACAGAGGGGCTGAGGTACATCAGGTACCTGAGGGGAACACGCTCCATGTGCAGGCGAAGGACAAGACCCATGAGGGGACTAAAGAAACAACCAGCAGCAACCTGCTCTCCAACCACAAGCCAAAACAGACAGTGGGATGGAGTAAGCATGTCCACTGGTCCTCATGGACAGTCAGCCCACTTGTGGCAGCAGGCTCCAGAGCAGCAGTATGCACCAGCTAAGGGGCCAGCAGGCTGCAGCTACAGCCAGAAATCATACCCCCCCCACCCCCCGCATACAAAGGGCAAGTGCAGGATGGCCAACAGTTTCCGGCTGTAGTTGCCCTGCCCCCTTCCTCACCTCATCCCACAGGATGAGTCTCCCACCCCCCACTCCACCCACACAGAGTCCCCAGGATTCCCTCCTGGTCCCCACAAGCACCACCCACCCGAGTGATGTCAAGCTGGCCATGCCCAAGGCCACACCCAGTTAGCTGCCCTGACCACACCCCTCCTCATCTCCCCCGGAGGACAGCTACAATGCTGATTTGGCCCTCAATTGAAATTGAGTTTGACACCCCTGATCTAAACAGAAGAACAATTGGTAGGAACAATTAATTGTAAGAGTTGCATGATTTCTAACCATTCCAAAAATGCATGGAAAACTGACTGCTGTGATCTTTCCTGTGTATGTCACATAGAAGTGAAATGAAACGCTGGATGATTTTGATGTCTCCAAATCGAAGAACAAAGTTTGTTTCCTTCACATCCAGGCTTATGGGTAAGTGAAAAAGAAGGTGCTATCCAAACAGGTTGAAAAAGTATGCTATATCTTTCTTCTTTGTTGGATTTTAGCAATGTCAATTCTTCTAAACTTTAAATCAGGATGGGTATTATTGATTGGGAAAGCCAGTTGGGTGTAGTGGTTGAGGCACCAGGCTAGAAACCAGGAGTTGCTGAGTTCTAATTGTTCCTTAGGCATAGAGCCAGCTGGGTGATTCTTGATCAGTCATTCTCTAGGAAGGAGTCAGTGGCAAACTACTTCTGGAAACATTGAGAGAGAGATTCCTGCACACTATGTTTAGCAGCAAGTTTTTCATACAAGCCAGGATTTCATTATCTCCTAATTCTATTAAAAATACCCATGCAGTTCCCTCTCATAAATGATTGGCAAGCTAAATTAATTTTCTTCTCTTTAACAGATTGCCCTCAAGTACAATGTGTTCATCCTTACGTGGCCCAGCAACCAGATGAGCTTTCATTGGAATTGGCTGATGTTCTCAACATTCTGGAAAAGACAGATGATGGTAAGATCAACAAGACTTATGCAAAGTCATGTCCCAGTTCCATTGTAATGGAACTCTATTTTATCTGCATCATGGGAGACTACAGTACATTTGAGTATTCCAGCAGTTGTGGTCCAAGGAAATTAATAAGTGTATACTTCATCATATTCTTATTTAAAACTGCAGTAGTATTAAGGTATTTCAGTGCTAATGAAGCTGTATTCTTACATTTCCGTTAGTTGTAGCATCTGATTCATACTTAAGAGAGTATAAAAACTATCATGGTACATTCTAATTAAAAAAATACTTTATGCATATTGAATTATTAAGCAAATATGAATTTGATCTCTTATTAGTACATTTCTTCGACTATTACTATCTTTTCTCTTACTCTAGGCTGGATATTCGGGGAACGTTTGCATGATCAAGAAAGAGGTTGGTTCCCCAGTTCTATGGGCGAAGAGATTATGAATCCCAAGATTCGATCCCAAAATCTAAAGGAATGTTTCAGAGTGCACAAAACTGATGACAGCCAGAGGAGGAAGATGGGCAGCAGAAATAGACAATGATCATTGCTTAGTCACCAGTTTTTCAGAAGCTATTTATGGCAGAGGCTGAGACAATGAAATGTAGCGCTTGAGAGAATGCTCATGAAACATCTTTTGGCAAGCAAATCCTTTCACCTATGAACTCTTGGGCTTCCTGGCATTCTCATTACAAGTTGGATAGTCTTTCTGAAGACAGACTGAAAAGAAGAGAGGCTGTCATTCACCTGTACAGATGTAGAAGCTGTAAATGTCTTTCCTAATGTACTGCATACTCTGAAGATTGTAAATTTATTAACTGCATGATGAAGAAACTAATCACTTGAGCAACTGGGAAAATTATGTCAAGGTCCATAAATCCAGCAACTTGATTCTTTTGCATTTTATCCAATGGTACAAAAATGTGCAGCATTTGATTTTATGGAAAGATAATGAAGTTGTGGACAATACTACATTGAAAGTTTATGCTATAAAATGTCAACTTCCATATTTCTATACTCAGGAAGTTTCTCCTAAGAGCTGCGTTTGAACTGCTCATGTGATAAACTAGTTTCTTCTTGTGTTTTGGAAGAAAGGTAGAGGTAACCAAAATATTAGGAAGTGCAATATTATGTAGTTAAGATGCACCACAATATTTATTTACCTGGGTGTCTTGGTTATGAACTTCAAAGTTCTCTAGAAAGTAAGATTGAAGCGTGCAAAGTACGTTTTCTAAAATAAGAATCAGTTAGGAACTCAGATTATCATCGTTCTATTTTATTGACCTGCATAGTCTACACTTCTCAAAATGATATATGCCAAATCACATTATGCAGGGACGATACTGAATCCATGGTTTTGTTTTATAAGAACCATTACTCCCTGTCTAAGCAATCAGTAACTGATTATCCAAACATAGTTATCTCATACATTACCACTGGCAACCACAGAGTATAGCTGTGTTTGAAGTTAGTGCCAGAATGGGGAGTATATTAAGGTAGGGGTCCACAATCTCTGGGCTGCAGCTCACTACTGGGTTGTGGCCTATTCGGAATTGGGCCATGTGAGTGGCTTGCCAGAATACACACATAGTTCAGCTTGTGCAACTGATGGGCTGGCAGGCAATCACACATGTGTGCTGGCCCACTGCTTGTGCAATTTGAGCTGCATCCATGCATATTGGCCCACCACTTGCACAAGCTGCATATACATGCGCACTGGCCTGTCACTCACATAACCCAGTCCGCCCCCCCCCAATCACAAAGGTTGGGGTCCACTGTATTAAGGGGTTTGTCCTAAGCAAATGCTGTACTAAACTGTATAGGACAATGATGATGAACCTTTTCAGCACCAAGTGCCAAAAATGCACATGTGCGCGTAAGCACACATGCCCAAGCCAGTGCTCATGTACAAGCAGAGACCCGTAAGACAAGCTAGGTCTCTGGAAACATTCTTGCGTGCATGTGCAGCAGAGGCCCAAAGACTAGCTGGAGATGATTTGGAGCAATGGCACGTGTGCCTACAGAGATGCCACCTCGGGCACACGAGCCATAGGTTTGCCACCACTGGTATAGGAGAATGCACTATTTGAGACAATATCCTTTGAAGAGATTTCTCTGCTTGAGTGTCTTGCATACACTGAAGCATTTGCATATGTTGAAAAATGTAAAAGAAAAGCAGAGAACATGTTTTCACAGCCAAATAAGCTACTCCTAACATTCCAGATGGGTTCTACATTTGGGAAGCATTGGTAACTCATTCAGAGTCAGAACAATAAAGTTATGCCTTTTATTCCTTTGTTCTGCAATTGTGCACCAATAACAGCCAATGCCCATGCAAAGAAATTCAGTGGACCTGACACAAAAGTGGATGTTTGTATTAAATGTCTCCAAAGTTGTATCAAAGTAATAGAAATGTGTTTTTACTCATTTGTTGTGCACCCTTAGCAAAGTGCATGAAGTTTGTACTTTAAACTTGTATACAGGAAAGCCTTGAGCCACAAGAACAAGGAATGTCTTATCACTTAACACAGAGCCATAAACAGCATCAAGATCCTTTTAATTTTGGAAAAGCCACAGTGGTCACCGATAGGCCCTGAGCCTAATAGATTAAAAGGTTGTAAAGCATTTTGCATATTAAAAATGTTACAGAAGCAATTATGAAGAAGCATTTATTTATATACTCCTAAAATAATTTATTAAATGCCTTTTCTACAAGCCACAAATATAACAAAGTGTTAATTTGCTCCAAAATGAGAGGGTTTTGAAGAAATGAAACTCTTGTATAATATGAAAGGCCATTGATCTAAATGATTCTGCTCTATCGTTATCAGTAACAATCAATTTCCAAAAGCCAAGACTTTTCAGCTTGAAAGGACAGCGTGAATATGTGAAAACTTTTGTAATCATATTAAAAAAAACCTCACCCACTCATGTTCCTAGCCAATGCAGTTGTGACCATTATTAAAATATGACCCTAATGTTTCATTGCTACCTAGAGTTTTTCAAATTGTATTAAGATTATTTTTTTCTTGAGCTACACTGATACATGTCTAAAACCATCACAAAGTGGCTGAGTTTTGGAGGGAAAGTGTCCATTCCCATCTCACAATGTTGATTTAATACCAATCATGTTTGCTTGTACCATTGCTGTGCCTTTGAGTAATTTACTTGGAAAATAATAAAGTAGATAAGATTGTATAAAAACATGAAAATATCACCTAAAAATTGTAGCAATGTACAAATCAGTTCCTATAATAAGTTGAGCAAGTATGTCTTTACCAAAGAATGACCTGGTAATGTTAGCTGGATAACATTCATAGGGGTCAGGTTTGGGAAGACTCCTGTAAGCAATAGAAGACAGCCATCTTTCAAAGGATCTGTTGTTATATATTAATAAATATGAGATATATTAATATCTGTGATATATTAATACTTTAGAGAAGGAATGAGGAACCTGTGATTCTCTGGATATTCATTATGTATCCCAGAATCAATATATTTTAAAAACAATTTAAGATTGAATACTCAGAAGCTATTCCAATGTCTTAAGGAAGCATAGAATAAGTCCTGGCAGAGAACGCTCTTTGTAAATGGAAAGAAGAGTTCTCTTTAGATTAGATGATGTAATACAGTCTACAGTTTAAGGTGGTTTTCAGCCAAATCTACCACTGGAAAGTTTCAACCCCCTTTTTAAATCTACCAAACAGAACTGAGCAAAAGCTTATCTTAAGTGACTGCGTGGCTCATAGGAATGGCCAGTGCAGTTCTAACCTCAAAAGCCAGTACCCCTTGACACAACTAAGCCTGAGATAATATGCTACTTCACAACGCGCTCCCAAACCAAATTAACCATTTGAGAGAGATGAGTAGAGTTTCACGCTGATGTTTATAGTAGTTGCACCACTCTGTCATATATTATTGGTTTAATAAATAGAAGTGCATGTTCATAAGGGTATGCAATAAATTATGATGCTGTTCTACACAAAGGAAAAGTTTGCATAGTTTATTTTTTAAGCTTAATGTTCCTCATCTGTCCCCAAAATTATATCCAATGTTAACAAAACTAACTTGGCTGCTTTAAAAAAAAAAAAGCCAGGGCAAACATAGTATTTAAGGGAAAAGGGCTTGTTTAATTAGAACAAAACAATATATAAAATCAGGCCATCTGAAAATAAATACAGAACAGCTTGTTCCTAACTCCCCAGCACTAGTATTTCAGGAATCAAAAGCTAAGCTGCTGGTTATAGTTTTATTTTTACTTTAGCAATCAAGCTTTCATAGTCATTTTTAATATGTGCCTTTAAGTGCATGCATGAACGTAATGTGGCCTTTGAGTAATGCATGTGCTTCATGATACTTGGTGGTGCAAAGCGTCTTGTCAGGAACTCAATGCTTGTAGCAGTTTCTCGGTCAGTCTAGAAGTACCTCCCACCCAACATCCAACTGTGCAATTTAATAATGCATTTTCAAGGCCTTTTGTCTGAAAGGAAAGAAGCACCGTGGCCGTGATCCAAGGTAGCTTGAGAACAGTTTGCCCTCTGAAATGCAGGTGTACCTTTGTTCATCCTATTCTCTCCCAAAATATGCTAGTATGGAGGAAAGAGGAATGTTCAACAAGAATATACTTGGGGAGGAAAGCACTTTTTTTATTAATTTTAGGAAGCAGAACATTTTCGTAGAGTGATAACAATCAAGGCCACAATCACAGACGTTCCCAGCAGAGCAGCAATCACTATGGCACCGATAGCACCAGGACCCAGAGACCCTGCAGATGAGATGAAAGAACAGAAGAGCACTTGGATTTGGCATATACAGGTAACAATGCAATAATAAATTAGTTAGAAATGAGATACACTCAAAAGACCAAAATAAATCATTTAGTAGATTATGCCTAAAACTGCAGTTGCAGGGGAAGAATACAATACCCCTGCAACTGCTCAACTATATCGAATCTATAATGATTCTACTACATTTGCTAAATGAGTGGCTGACACCTACATTTATGGGTGGGACTAAAGAGTTATGGCTCTTCCCCTCCATTTTTTATATTGCTTAAAGACTACAGTAGTGGGGATAGAAAGCTCCAGGCTTGTATGTTGCATTCCCAGTCCTGGGTCACCACCAGGTGATCCTTGGTAGAGTTAAAAAGCTAAGCAGCTGCTGTCCAAGATAGGGAATCACTGCTCTCTCTGAAAAGGATGCCCATGATGCAGTATTTAAAAAGTATGATTACGTGGCTATGGTCACCCTTTTGATTCCCTCTGCAGACAGCCCTGATCAACATGGGAAGGCCAATACTTTAAAATAGACCACAAAGGTTTATTTGAAAGGATGTTGCAGAAGATTGTAATAGCAAGCCACTTCCTCATCATGCCAAGAGAACTGCTAATATTCAGGTTTTATTATTTAAAAATATACATGTTATACTTCAATTCAAATGAACTTGTAATATGTTGCCTTCTAACTCCTTGAATTCAAATTGGCAAAATTTAACCAGACTAAATTTTTCAGTCTTAAACTAGAGATGAAATAATATAAAGATATATAGGTGAAAAAAATAAAGATAATTGGACAACCTCTGTGTGTGTGTGTGTTCAAAGCTGAATGAGTGAGTCAAAGCAACAGTAGAGTTGAAGTTCTTGAGTAGAGCCAGATTATGATCTGAATGGCACAAGCCTAGCTTGTATTAAATGTGGCAGCTTCCTCTTTTCAATTTCTCATGGCTAGTTAATTATGATTAAAACTAAATACATTTTTATTTATGATAATGCACTTTAAAAACAAGTCAAAATAGAGGACAGTATTCTATTTTTTTTTTATCCATACTGGGATATTCGGAATAACTTGAATCACTTCTAGTCTGAACAATTTACTCCTGGAAAATTAACAACTGACCACTAAAAAGATATATAGGTGAAAAAAATAAAGATAATTGGACAACCTCTGTGTGTGTGTGTGTTCAAAGCTGAATGAGTGAGTCAAAGCAACAGTAGAGTTGAAGTTCTTGAGTAGAGCCAGATTATGATCTGAATGGCACAAGCCTAGCTTGTATTAAATGTGGCAGCTTCCTCTTTTCAATTTCTCATGGCTAGTTAATTATGATTAAAACTAAATACATTTTTATTTATGATAATGCACTTTAAAAACAAGTCAAAATAGAGGACAGTATTCTATTTTTTTTTTATCCATACTGGGATATTCGGAATAACTTGAATCACTTCTAGTCTGAACAATTTACTCCTGGAAAATTAACAACTGACCACTAAAAAGCCTGATCTAGAGGAGGCACAGCATGGTCTGAACAAGATCTCTTTCTTGGTCCTCAGAACATTCTATTCCCAAATCTCTCACGTTTTCCATTTGCCTACTAAGATATCAGGTGCACATTTGACAAGCAGTACTCCTTGCTGATGAGAAGGACATACAACCAATCAGTTTTGGTACTCTCTGGCCAGAATTCCACTAGCACAACTAAAGTCCAACTTTACCCCAGGTCTGGTCCCATTGACCTATGCAAGAGATTGGGTTGCAAACAAACATACTGTTTCCCACATCCCACCAATTAAAAGTTACATGCAGTGTGCTTATTATGCCTACTACACAAATGCCTGGAAACAGTTTGCTCCCTTTAATTGTCTCCCTTAAACCAGGGGTCCCCAACTCCTGGTCTCTGGACCAGCAATGGTCTACGGCATGCCAGAAACTGGGCCTTGCAAACAAGCAAAGCCCCATCCGCGGGATGCAGGCAGCACTTGAAACCGTGTCCCCTCAGCTCTGGAGAAAAAACTCTCTCCATGGAACCGGTCCCTGATACCCAAAAGGTTGGGGGACACTGCCTTAAACCATTGTAAATTTAATTGTAATAGAGGAACAAAAATGATCCTAAAAGATCCCATTGGATTGATGTAGCCAGCCAGGCCTCTTTATGTATTGTAGCCAACCAGTGGTAGAAAAAAGCACACTATATTCAGGACCCACTCAACAATAACAGATGGTTTCATTCTTTCCTTGATGGGCATGTGGCCCAAGGGGGATCTGTAAGCTTGCAACCTTTTCGTTAGATGGTATCACTAGGACCCTCCCAATAATCAACCTCGCTGCCAAACATGGATACCATTGTCATTATCCAGCTGGTGGAGATGGGTCGTATCCTCTAGTTCATAATCAGATGTGTATGGTGGGAATCCTGTAGAATCTGAGAAGCGGGCGGGAGGGGTGGTTTCTAAAGCTCCACCCCCTGATGGCAGCTCTGGTGGATCATTCCACAATGTTGGGATAGGTCCTTGAGAGTATTCTGCTGGGGGAAAAAACATACAAGTCGTTTACTCTTTTGGCAATCCAGAGCAGGCCAAAACCTCTGTGCTAAAAAGTGCCAGTACAGCTGAGCGTAAACAAGCAGAGAAAGTGGAAAGGAAGTTTTTCTGAATTTCTCCAAGAGAATAAGGTCTTCTCTAAAAGAATACTTTCTTTAAGGTAGTTTTCTCCTTTAGCAGCCCTTGCAGCACAGCTGCGGAAAAAGGCCCATGGGAGGAATTTCATGACCAGGTTTCACTGGATTAAAAAAAAAGCTGAAAAATTTGCTCTGCCTGTCATTAGTCTAAGCCACAATTTGTAGCGTTGTACCTCTTCCAAAAGGAACTGCTGCAAAAAACAGAGAGCACTGCCCTCTGTTGGATAAAGTCTGAAAGGCTGTAAGTAACTCAGTGCAGATGATTTTTTTTTTCATAGCCAAGAAGGCTGGATAGGGAGACAGAGAGAATGATAGGATTGTTTTGAAGGGGAAAACATGGCTGATATTCAAGTCTGCTTGATTTGAAATGAATTTTTGAACAATCCAATTATATTTTATGGAATTTTTATCTACTTTATATTTCCATATATTTTTATCTTAATATTATATCACATGTGGACTATTTCAGGAGATTAGAGTTAGCAAACAAATGTATTTATTTTTAATAATTAAATAGTAATCTATGTAATAAAACCTAGCAACTTTACAAAACAATCTTTTTGTTAACTGGAAAGCAATAATGAAAAATAACAAATTTTAAACACATTTTTAAAATGGGAAGGATGAATTTCTTAACTTTTATAGTAATCCAGTGTTTTCCTCTTTGCTTCATCTTGGTTTGTCCAAGCAGAGGAGGAGTGAATTCTGGTCATTATTCTGCTTTGCATGCACAACCCATCTCCAAACCCCTGTGGACTTTCTCAAACTTGCTTGTCAGCCTGAAAAGGCATGCAACCATAATAATTTTTAAAATCCACAGCTGCATTTAGTTAAATTTTTAGGTAGCATGTGGAAGACTAAGAATATATAAACTGGAAACCATCAATTATGTCAGATCAGATTGAGGTATCCAATTCAAATAATTTTGAAAATATCTTCCCTATCCCAACAAACAAAGGGCGATAAAAGTAGGCATCACATTAAGGAAATATTTTTCAATTTTTTTTGTGAGCACATGATGTAATTAATAGCAAATCTGAGCATAATTCTTATACTGGAATGATTAAGAACACCTTTAAAAAGCCTTTCTATATAGATAAAAACTTTAAAATATTGTAGCTCTGGGTATGTATCATTTGTTCTCAGAGTGTGTCAGCTTTTTACACAGTTTGCTAGTTACTCTACTGACTGTCTACTAAGTTTCTAAGAAAACACATCAAATAGCCACATAAGGTTTTGCAGTTTCATTACAACTAATAACTGATTACATGACATACACATGATAGGGAAAATACATATTCCTACTTACAAATGAAATGGACGTACACTCTGGAAAAAGTAAGTAACAATGCAATGATTGCACTGGGAAGATAGGGAAAGAGGGCTCTGTAGAGAGGCAGATTCACTGGGCAAAATGTATTTTGCAGCATTGAATACTTATGGGAATAAAATATTTAGTCATAAAATATTTAAGCTCAGGAGAAAACAGTTACTATATAAGGTGTTCCTAATATAGAAATAGCAATAGCACTTAGACTTATATATCACTTTGTAGTGCTTTACAGCCCTCTCTAAGCGATTTACAGAGTTAGCATATTTCCCCCAACAATTTGGGTCCTCATTTTACCCACCTTGGAAAGATGGAAGACTGAGTCAACCTTGAGCTTGGTGGAATTTGAACTGCCAAATTGCAGGCAGCCAGCAGTCAGCAGAAGTAGCCTGCAGTACTGCACCCTAACCACTGCACCACTGAGGCTCCACAAGTGCATCTGTGAGCATTCTGCATCACATATTGCCCTTTTAATCTGGATCTCTCCCTAGCCCTGTTAAAAACCTTCATTATACAGGTAATCCTCAATTTACCATTCATTTATCAACAGTTCAAAGTTACAACAGCACTGAAAAATTGACTTTCAACTGGTCCTCACACTAATGAGTATTGCAGCATCCAGTGATCATGCGATCAAAATTCAGGTGGTTAGCAATCTGGCCATGACCTGAGGACTTCTACTATTTTGAGGCTAATTGTTGTTTTTATTGTGGTTTGCATCATGAAAGACAAAAGGCAATGCTTGTATTAGCCCTTGCAGCTGGGAACTAAAATCAAACATTTTGGAGGGTATCAAGCTGGGGCTAGTTGGAGAAGCAACAATGAGGAGAAGTAACATTTCCAGGAATGGGCATCGTAGATAACGTCTATCTTGGTTCAGGCATCTGCAATGGGAATTAATTTTCACGGCAGGGTTTCTGAACACAAAGCCTTATTTCTGGTTAATGACCTGCAGTGTTTCTTTATTAGCTGTGCTAATCAGCCATGTCTGATCTTTGCCTTCTTGGAGAACTCAAATGAAACCAAAGAGATGGTGACACAAATTTCTAATGACTGGGTTTTTTTTTCCCCCACGTGTCCAGTTCTTGTTCAATGCTGCTTCAATTCTCCAAAGAACTTAAGCAATCTGATGTATCTCCATGCAAAAACTTATGGAGATTTGTCCCCATAGCTTTTGATTTGCTAGTTTAGACATATAATATTGTTTTGATTTGCCTTCTGAAAGCCTTTGTTTGCTGATAATGGACAATTTGAAATTTTTTTCATTAGAAAAAAAACTGCAAAGGAAAGCCAGCTGGCCCAAGGAGGCGGCAAACACTGAGTACAGTGGTGGGCTTAATGAAACATCTGCCCTCCTATTCTCTCCCCCTCCTTGCAATGGGAGCTTGCCTTGGATATAGCAGTTCAACTGCCCAGACAATCAAGGCAGGTGACAAAGTGCTAGAATTAGGGAAGACTGGTGGCAAAGTCTCCTCCCCTTTTGCAATTATGAGGCGAGGTTCCAAAAAACTTACATTTTCTTTGATGCTGCAATTTGATGTTTATTCCCCCCCCCCCCAACCTTCCCTGGAGATACTGAAAAGCCATTTGTGTTTATATATGGGTAGACCCAGAAGGCAGGAATCAAAGCTCATTTTGTTAGGCAGCTTGAAACAGAGGCCTTAGCAACAACTGGAGACATTCTACAGGGCCCTGTTGAAGCACTGGAAATGTCACACCCAACTGAAAACTGGAACCACCCTTCAGAACTAGCTAGTCATGTAACAAAATCTGTGTAAAAATAAGGCCTGGCCCAAAGAACTGCAGGAGTAGCCAAGGAACATCAACAAAGCAGGAACACGGCCTCAATCTGTGTGTGGATGCACATTTATACAGACAAACTAATCCTTCCAAAGGGTTACGTTAACGTTCAACAGAATTGCAAGGAAGGAAGGAAGGAAGGAAGGCCAAATCATTGTACTATTCTTTTAGGACTTGCTTAATATGATGCTAAAACACAATCCACTTTCAGCTGTTAAATATAAAAGGGCTCTAGCAAAGAGTCTCCTTTGACGGTATACGTAATTGTTGGGAAAGATTTTTCTCCTCTGAAAGCCACATGGCTGTATTTCGATCTATCTTAGCAAGATGGCCCATATGCAGGACTTTGCCCTGGCCAGCCTGAATTTACGGAGCTGTATGGACATGCCAAAAAGATCTCTTTAAAATTATACATCCCTTCCAGTTACCTAGTCGCTGGAGTACGTAGGATGGTCAGGAAAGCCCAGTTTCTCTATGCCACTACCAATGAATGGCCACTTGGAGGTGGTGCGAAGGAATTGTGTGGCCTTGTGCTTTGAAAGAACCTATCTTCTGCAGTGTATCAAGCTCCAATGTTGGTGTATTTTAGACATATTTTAAAAAGCTACCTTCTTATGTTGGTCTGCTCATGCCTCAGTCAATAACTCCTCCAGCAATTCTATTCTAATGAATGTTTTTAAAATTTTGTTTTGCTTTGCCATTTTTATATCATTTTATACATTGCTTAGGGGTCTTCCTCTTATTTAAGGGCAAACACAGTCATGTAATTATAAAAATGATAAAACAGTAACTGTAATTATCCTGAGCCCTCAAACCCTCCCTCCCCTCTATATTGTAGAGCAGGCAATTCCTTTTGCATTCAGGACCTGAGAAGTTTATTATTTGCTTAAATAATGAAGAACAACTTTATATACAAAAAGGCTTAGCTATGCTGATGCATGCAACACAAAGCACAGATTGTATGTTTTTCCAGATGGCAGTTTGTTTCTATATTGTGAGCCAATGATCATAATTGGGGAGAGAAGTAGAAGCGAGGGAATTCTTCCTTTGCTGCTTAATAAAGCTGCAATTTTATTACTTTCTTACTTAGGAATAAGCCTAATGGAATTCACATTGGAATAGTCACATGTGAGATTATGTTAGGCAAATAATAATTTAGCTAAACATTTCATACAAAAGCTTGCTCCCAAGAATGGGTAGGGGCAAGGGGTGTATGGAGGGGGTTTGTGGTTGGAAGAGCCAGTCCACTGTGTAATATATTTTTTTTGCTGAATTTGGAGTTACTGTATATACGCACTGCCTAAGAATATATTCTAGTCTCTCTAGTACAGTTTCTCTCAACCTTGGCAACTTTAAGACGTTTGGACTTCAACTCCCAGAATTCCCCAGCCAGCTTTGCTGGCTGGGGAATTCTGGGAGTTGAAGTTCAAACGTCTTAAAGTCGCCACTGTTGAGAAACACTGCTCTAGTAAGAGTCATAAGTACATGTGCTGACAGGTGTTTTTTTTCCAGCTGATGTTCTTGCTAACTTCTAAGCAAACAAACAAAGGTCCCCTCTGATAACTTCCCTTATTATCTGCTCTACCCACTTAATCAAAATTGATACATGGCCCTTGAAATATTTGCAGAATTGGATGGTAAAAGCTACACTTCAAAGTGCAAATTTTAAAGAAGGAATGTAAGAAATGATCACTTGGATGTCATGTTTGATTAGACCTGCACAAAGTCGAAAGCTAGTTTGGTGTACTGGTTAAAACAGCTGGATTAGAAACTGGAAGGCCATGAGTTCTGCTCCTGATTCAGGCACAACTGGATGGCCTTGGGACATTTTTTTTCTCTCTCAGTCCTCAGAAGGAGGCACAGTTTCAAAACTGTTTTTGAAAATTTTGCCAAGAACAATGGCATGGATTTGTCTAGGCCAGGGATGGGCAATTATGGCTCCTTCAGGACTCCTGGACTTCAACTCCCTGCTGGCTCAGGAATTCTGGGAGTTGAAGTCCACGAGTCATGAAGGAGCCATAATTGCCCATCCCTGGTCTAGGTGGTCACCAACAGTTAATAATGACTGGGAGGCACACAAGAAAAACCCAGCCCCAATAAATCATCTCATTAGAATCTGAGAGAGACAATCCTGCCCTGGAAGAAAAGACAGGAGCAAAACGAATTCCCAGGTCTCTTCTGAGTTGGCGGCTATGAAATTTATGATACTGGAATTGGTCATCTCCATTCCACTAAACATTCTGATACATAGGATTGTCTCCTTATTTGAGCGTTAGGCAGGAATTTGAAATAACCATTAGCGCAATACTGTTTTAATGCAGAGTGCTTTGAACTACTTTTAGCTTTTTTCTCCCAGATTTACTGATACAGGAAAAAAAAGTGGCTACAGTAGTTAGGAAAAGGGATCTATTGGTTTTGAAAAAAAAAATAGGTCTGCTGAATTTAAATATATAAAATATCAACAGAGCTTTTGCTTAGAAGGGCACAGTGGGAACTGGGATTGTGTCTTCTTGGAATCAAGAATACAACTCTCTGCACACACTAAGCTGGCTCATTTTTAGGCAGCACTAAGGCCATTTACTTCAAGCTGGTCTTTATTAGCCCAAAGAAAATGGATAATGCAACTATTATTTTATTATTTGCTTTCTCTTTATAGACTTGTGACTGAGCAAAAGAAAAACTGCACAGACATTTGACTGAACTGCTTTCGTGTCTCTTTTGGGGCTGACTGAAATATTTCCTTACTCGGCTTGGATGACTTTGCTTCAGAAAGCCGAGCAATCGACACAGAAAAGCAGGGACCAAAATGCTCTTGGAAACCAACAGTGGACAGCCTGGATCCAGGTAGCCATCATGGGCATGTGGCCAGTGTGAGGATGAATGAAGCCCTTCTTCAGAGGCACAAGGGAAGACTGTGGTGTAGTTCTCAGTCCTGGGTCGGCAGACACTGAACTTGTTAAACACAACTTGTTTACAAGAAGTTTGTCTATAATGCCTATCTAGGCTTACCACTACTCTGGCCCTACCCTTTCCATCATTCTGTTTGAGCTTGGCAGCATTCTCCCTTGTCCCCCAGAAGCAAGCTGGAAAAATTCATTTGAAGAAAAAAATCAGAACACAATGGGCAAAAAGTAACCTTCGTAATGCATACTATACAGGTAGTCCTCCACTTACAACCACAATTGAGCCCAAAATTTATGTTGCTGAAAATTTGTTGTGAGTTTTGCTCCATTTTACAACTTATAAAAATAAAATAGAAAAACTAGACACATAATTTACAAACAGAAAGATTTTCCATTTGGCTGTGGAATCTTGTATGCAATATTAAAACCTACAGCATGCAGGAAAAATTGTAGAGCAGATCATAAAGCGATCAGCATAAGTATCTTGAAAATAATGCAGTTGCTTGCCAGAACTTAACCCAGATTTATAAAAAGCAACACTTGCCAGATTAGCTTTATCTCTTTGATAATTTTAAGAACCGTTACACACATTTCAACAATTCCACAAAAAAGCCTTTGATTACAGAATAAATCAGACGTGATTTACCATTGCTTCCTTCTAAAGGCTGAGAAAAAAATGACTGGCCCAAGTTATGCAACTAGGTTTATGCCTAAAATGGAACTAAATTCAGTCTCATAGTTTCTAGCCCAATGCCTTAACTAGTACACCAAACTGGCTCCCATTCATTATCATGATATCATTATCAAATATTTAAGAAACATTTTGCGCACAGCTTGGTTTTAAGAAAGTCATAATTTTATAGAAACGAGTTTTTTGTGTATTTAATTTCTTGTGTGAAAAATAGAGATTAGTCTTCTATGCTGTTTAACAGGAAACTGTCCAACTTTTTAAGAGTTCTAAAAGTAGCAAGACAAATGTACAATGCTGAATAAAAAACCAAGTAGCTTAACATCTGCCAAGCTTTGAATCCAAATGACAGAAAAAAGATACATCACTTAATATATATTTACTATGATATTCTGAAACCTCTTCCACTTCCATATTCTTCTCCCACTTGTACTTGTAACTGAAATAACATTTATATCCAAAAATATCTGCACAGCATATAGTATATTTTTTTGTACTGGACGGAGAGCCTTGAAATCAGAATCTGCATGAAAATTCTTCTCTAAGACATAAAAAAGCAGCAAGGGACTAAGGATCACTGGTGCAATGCGTATCCTTTTATTTAAAGATTCCAAGTGTGATTCCCACCAAATAATTCAAGTAAACAAATCTCAAGCAACAGTGCAAGAACATTTTTGTTTCCTGATATCTCTGAGAATTACGTACTTCAAATGGGAGAAAGAAAAGGAGAGTGACAACTAAGTGAGATTACCATTATTTCTCTGAATAGGACTATTCATTTTGCTTGGAGGAATATTTTACGTATCTTCGATGCTTTCAGAAGTTGTGTTGGTTCATGGTTAAGATCTGAATGTATATTCTATTCTGCATTTATTTTCCAGGAACACAAAGACCTTCTAGCTAACAATTTTTATAGTAATACGTATCTGTTCCTATAAATTTTTATAATACTAAATCTCACTGATTTTTGAAATAACTTCCATAGTACTGAGCAAATTGGAGAGGTTAACCCATCCACAAATCATTTCTGCAATCTATTATTCAAATGAAGCCTCCTGAAATACTGTACATCTGCTATCATAAATTCATAATTCTTTCTGATAACCATGTGGAGATAAAACTCCCAAGAATGTCACAGAAACTTGCATGTGGCTCATACATCTTATTCCAACTAATTTTCAGCAAGTGCTATCACTGTCCATCTTCATACAGAATTAAAAACTTCTATTAAAACGGAATGATAGTTCCCAGTGTAAAATGATAGCCAAAACCATGTCCCATGTTTATATGGCTTTTTCTGAATACACCCAAATTAACTGTATCAATAAAGATTTAAGGAGTTCCAGCCTCTTCATCAAAGGTTTAAAGCTGAATTATGTTCCAGCTGACCAAACTGAAAATAGTTACACCACCTTACTTTCATAAACATGTAAATTTTAATCTCATTCAACTTTTATTATTATGTTAGTTATCCATATATTGCCTTTATGGAAAAGAAATTTAGAATTCTGAGAATGCAAAGAGAAAGGGAAAGGGGGAAATGCTATTTGAATTATAATGTTGGCCATAAAGAAATTCAACTTACCAGTTTTTACAAAAGAGATCAGGACTCCAGACAGTGTCAGTAAGACGAGGTGAAATGTCTTGGTATGTGACATTGCCTCTTCAAAAAGTGAGACGCTTTTGAGAATGCTCAAACTCTCTAAATTCTTAATCAGGAAACAATTTTCTGAAGCTAAATCAAAACCTTGTCCAGTCAGTTCTCAAATCTCTACACATGTAGAAATATACATCAGCAGAACGGCAAATACTCTACAGCCTCATTTACGCATGCTGTCTGGCTGATTAACTGATTTAAGCCAGAAGGCAGTTCCACCTTCTAACAATTTTGTCTTATTTCTCCACCCCCAAATTCTACAGTTGGCCCTTGGAAACTCAATCCTCCCCCAACAGAGTAAAGCATACATTAATTGGCAGTTAACTGCAAAAACCCAAAGGCTGCACTAGGCTTCCAATAACTGGACTTCATATTTTAAGTTTAGGATAGCAATGAATAACCCTATTCATTAAACAGTTCTTCTATACTTAAAATAGGCATGTGTTTGCGTAGGGCGTGAGAATCCAAAACAGAAGGATGTCAAACGTTTAACAGAAGTTAGAAGTTTCTGAATTCAATGTTATCTACCAATGCTTGATATCCCAGGTATCAGATCCATGTTTATTAACCATTCTCCGATTTAAATTCTGGACATTCTATCAAAGATCTTTTCCTGTTTGCTAAGGATTGACTGAATTTCTTTAACCTGAATGAATCATATAAATGATGAGGGGATATTTGAATCTTCCAGAAATGTTAAATGCCTTGAAAAACCGGAATCCTTATGTTCAAATATATATCAGAAAAGTATTTTTGAATAAGTTAAGAAGTAGAATTCAAATTTTAATTAGGAAGAAAATTGCTTCAGCATACTTATTTACATTAGCGCTTAGAAAATCAGCTAAAATCAGTTAGGCACTTGAAATTATTTGCAGCAACTTTACATTCAAACTGCAGTAAATGATTTTGGTTTAGTTCAGTTTACTGGAAAAAGTATGCATTGTTCAAATAACTTAGTTTCATTCTGGTGAGCTTTTATTTTTTATTATTTTTGTTAAAAGTGTGAAAAATTATTTTAAGAACCAATACACATCCTTGATTTAACTTCAGTTTATAGGATTCGGTTTTGAAAAGTGGATTGTTGTAAATTGTTATACAGAGGCACAATGGTAGTTTTTAAATAAATGTTTCATTTTCTATTTATTCCCATTAAAGACCAATGATTTTGTTTTATGAGTTCCATTTGAGGTTTTATAGGCATTTTGCTTATATTAAATATATTACAATTCTATTTCTTTCCCCTTCAAATTTTGCATGTCAACCCCAGTTCAATAGCCAAACTACTACACTGTACTAATAGTCAAATGATAAAATCACTATTTGAATTATCTTCAAATGAATTTAAATTACTTCTTGTTGAATCATAATTTATATTAGTATGCATATAAAAAGCTTGGTAATTTTGCAAGGAAAAACATCACAGTTTTTCTGTAGTCAGTCTGAAATTCAAGGCTAAGATCCTCTCTGCGGTCACTCAAACTGTTTTGATTCAAATTATTTGCATATGAAACTGCAGACTTTTCCATTTCATATGTAAAACTACTGTTTCAAGCATTTTGGAAGTGCTTTGGGTTTTGAAACACTTCCAAAATCCTCAAAACAGTCTGTTCTGAACTCACAAAGTTTCAGTCAAAATTTTCCATATTTCTAACTGCCATATTTGTTCCCCTGGCAAATACTCACTTTTATTCCCCTTTATTCCCTTTTATTCACACCTGACCGTAACTGGAAAAATGTGAAAAAAATGTTTCTTATTACTTAGCACCACAGACAAATTAGCCTAGCATAGGCTGTCACTGCTGTTATGTTAGTTTGGTGAACGGATATTTAAAAAAGTATATAAATAAATTTTTTAAATATTATAAAATTTTATAAATATTTAAAAAGGTATATAAATAAATTTTATGTTTATAAATATATAAACATATTTGGTATATTGGCACTAACTCAAAGTAGCTTATAATACAAAATAAAAATGTAAACAGTAGCAGCAAAAATCATAGCACATCCTACAATGCCATCATCTGAACATCTGAGTTGGAGCATTATTCCTTTTTTCAGCAAGGTAATATTTCTGAAATGAACTGCATTAAAACTATTGAAATGACTCTGTACCATTGAACATTGTAAATTGAAATACTACTTAACAGTTGTATCACCCTTCCCAGCATTATTATTCTAGGAGGTTTCTGTGCAAAGCTGTTTGTACCTGTTAAGGTAGAAAACTGCCTATGTGATGATCATTATGGTATTTGGATAATTGTAACTATCAGTATTAATTCTGCAAATGAGAATTGATTTTAAACATTAAAATCTATCCAAACTAATATTCGAAAAGCTTCTAATAAATAACAGCTTATTACAGTCTTATCCACTATAGAACAGAGTACAAGTTGCAAAAATCCATTTTTTACCAGAATTTTGAGATCACCAATTACAAATGATGGTTCAAAGAAAAGAGATAATTAAATTATTAATATCATTTAGTTCTAATCCTACTTATTTTACATCTTTTAAATGGGCTTATTTTTATGACCAATGTTATGCAGTGGTGGGATTCAACACTGGTCGGTACGTGCGAGCTCTGTGCTGCCACGCGGCTTCTAAACTACAAGTATTGCACTTACAAGAGGAGGCCCGGATGAGTAGGAAGGCTGCAGAGGTGCAGAAAACAGCTGTTCCATGCAATTCAGCTGAGCAAAGTAAATACAAAGAAAAAAAAGGGGATATAGGAGAGGATGGGGCAGGAGCGGGTGGGTGGTAGTGGTGATAAGAACCAGTGTGTCCAGGCTGAATACCACCACTGATGTTATGCCTATTTTACTTGCTCAGTATTGAATGCTATATGTCTATATGTTTGTAGGTGCTTCTGACATGAATAAAGAAAATTATTTACTGGACTCCACAGGTTCATAAAGTGGGATGTTTTGCATAGATAAATATCAATCTATTCTGTCGAATTTAAGTCTGAGATCTTTGTCAATTGACTGCAAATCAGATAGATTCTATTTAGACATCTCAATCTGTCATCCATCTTTCCACGAATTACAAGATTATACAAAAGAAAGGTTATTATTAGTAGTAGTAATTGTAGTAGTATAGTAGTAATAATAATAATATTCAAATAAGGCAGTTGTTTCCTGAGCTTCAAATTTTACCCATGCCATTTTTACTAAAATTAATTCAATTTAGAACTGACTTCTTATATACTCAGAATTGTTTATATACATGTTCTTGAACTAGCAAACTGATCTAAGATAAGGACTACGTTCCTATTTACATAATTTATTTACATCTCACTTTTAAAAAATAATTCTTACGCAAAAACAGCATTTCTAAAACATTATTTCGAAGCAAGTCTAATAAAATTTAATAGGATTTACTTTTGAGATGAGATGCACGTTCTATAGGGCTCTATAAAAATATTCAGTTACAGTAATTTAGAGAAAGGGAAGTGGAAATTCTAAAATGTACAAAATTTGAAACATAGTTAATCTGATGTTTTATTTCCTTAACTCATCCCAAAACAGCTATTGAAATTCTAGCACAAAAACTAAGTGTTAAGGAGTGTAGACTTAAGTGTTAACATTTGAGTCACATAAAATCACCTCTGTTCTCAAAAGACAGCATATTTTACAAGTAGATTAGACAGCCATTTTTTTGGTTTGAAGAAAAAAACCGCTGCTGATACAGTACTTGCTGTTTTAATCAGACTGGGCTTACTGAAGTCTCTATTCTAGATGTTTACAACTGTAAAAGGAACTGACCAGACTTGGTCTCTTGCATAAACAAAACAAGAGTGTGAATAAGCGAATGTCTTCAAATGGAAAAAAAGTGAAGAGTGAATCTTTGTCAAACATTTGCAGCCTTGATGTTTATTTCCATCTCTAAAATTATCAAGTAGAAAAACCAGCAACATTCCTCTAGGATTACAAAATAAAGCAACTGCTGTCCCTCCAGCTCCTGTGTACTTGCTTGTCAATTAAGCAAATGGGTATTTGTAGCACTTCAAGGCTGAGTTTAGCACCACAAAAGATTGCCAAAACTGGCTTTGACAAAAGCAAACAATATGTGCAATAATACAACCAGGTTTTATTTTTTAAAAACTTCTTGTCCCCCCCATTAATTATGTAGAGTTCAGAGGGAATTTGAAGATTTGTTGTAAACATAACTACCCCCTCTCCCTGCTTCATAAATGTACAAAGTAAAGGAGAGAAGATTTGTGATAGGTTTCTCTGTGCTAGTAAATGCAAAACTATTTACAAGTCTATAACCATCTCTATACAGTTATTGTACAAATTGGCATTTGAAAGGTGAGGAACGGAGAGGAAAATCAATTGAAATAAAAATTAAAGCCATTTCAGATGTTTTCTTCGGGTGATGACAAAACAAAATCGTCACACAGCAACTTCACTGCACAAGTGGGAGATTGGGGTGGGGGACAAGGGTGACGGTACCTAAGTGCCTGAATTCTGGAATATAACTGGGAGAAGATGGGTGGTATAAATATGGGCACAGTGAAAGTAATGGGAGAGTGTACTATGTAACAAAAACCAGCACACTGCATTTTATTCGTATGATTTTCTTTTTTACAAACATAGACACTGCCAATGCTCAAATTCCTTGTGTCATTTATTTTTCTTTGAAGACGACATCTCCTGTTCCTTGGCATAATGCTGCTGCAGAACTTACAAAATCCTGAATCACCATCATATGTAACCAGATGAAAATCTGGCTACATTTTATGCTCCAAAGGTAGTGTCAAATTCTCATACAAAGCCAACTGATGAACATACATATGGTAAAGATCCTATGGGTCTCTGAAACGAGACAAATTCACAGCAGAAGGGTCCAAAATAACTGGCCCAATCACAATGGAGGAAAGAGAATTACAGGAGAAATTCAGCCTGAAGTAAGTGCCTCCTCCCACAACTTGAGTCCCCAATTGTTCAAGAAGGCTGGATGCGCCAAAGCCTGAACTCAAGTAGCGTTGACACCACCACTTAATGAAGACAGACTTGAGCTTCCCCAAATGCAATGTGCTGAAGATGGGCTGACAGGGATGTGCAATGCCAGACCAATCCAAGCTGAATGCTGCCCACCACAAAAAATTTCTGCTGTTGGCAGTTTTACAGTTAATTTATGAATGCACCTCCTGAAACTGGAAGGCATGGAAGTCAGTATCTGCATGGCATTTTGGTTCTGAATGACATCTGTTAACCATGAGCTCTCCACCATGATTGCACGGGCTTATTGTTGTTGTGAAAGTAATGACAGAAGGGAAGGAAGCTACCATATGTAGACCTCCAGATGGCTTTCCAAATAGCTTGGGAGGAAAAAAAAATCACTCACAGTGCTTTGAATTCAACCTCTTGAATAAATCTTCTTTTCTGCCTACCCAGTACAAAAACCAAAGACCAATATAAATGAAGGTGGCTGTGCAATCCTGGGTAGAAAGCATTTGTTGAAGCTAAAAACAGCAGCCTGAGATGATTGATTCTGTGATCCATTTGCAAGGCAAAGATGACAGCAGTGAAGAGAAGAGACTCTGTCCGGCAGTGGAGAATGCATGGTTAACAGACACTGAAAAGCCAGTTGAGTGGTATTTTTACTCAGTAGTCATCCAAAGTCTCTATTTCTCCCATATTGAGCCGTTCTGACGAAGCATTGACTGAGAAACCTGAAAAAGACAGATCAAGTTTATCAGTTCACACATGAATTACGTTTCATACTTGCAATTTACATGTAATTAAACAACCATACCAAATTATAGATAGTAGTTAAGAAAAAAAACTGTCTAGTTGTTCTGACCTAGGCTTCCCAAGATCATGAAACTGGCTCCTCGTCCCAATAAAACCTCTTTATTGTGGTCACAGGGAAATTTCTCTATAGCAAAGACCTAGCAAACAAGTCTTTCACACTCCAGGCCTTTATCAGACTTGGAGAAAGGCTAGATGATAACTCACAAATACCATACTAGAACTGCAGTTACTTGTCACAAATTCAGAAACAGATCTTCACCAAACTAAATCAAACTAATTGTTTCCCTATAACCAATTCCCAATCAAATTATACCATATATTTCCTCCCCCTCAACATCAATTCTTTACCCACTCAATACATTATTTATATCAAAAGATTGAACAATTATACAAGATTTTACGTTTATCAGTAATAGAAGAGTAAAATAAGAATAAAATAAAGCAGGAAACAACCTTATATTATATATTATTAAATCCTATCTTATTGATCCTAAATGACAAAGCACAATTAACTCTGAATTTTCCAAGGGATTATCCTAAAATATATAGTTGCACAATATGTTTTATTAAAGTAACCTTTTATATCCTTAAACCTTAATATCAAATTACCTCCACCCTAACTCCTATCTCTTTCTTCTTTTGACTTCCCTTCCTTCTTCGTTCTCCTTTCTCTATATTCCACTCTTCTTACTTGATTCCTCAATCCCCTTCTTAATCCTTCCAATCTCCCTTCGTCTCATGTTCCCTGTCACCTCCTCCAACTTCGTTCGTTCACAGTCTATTTGTGTTCGTTCCTAATTCTATCCCTTTTTCCATCCTCCCCTTCTCTCCTCTTTTAATCCCTCTGGGAGAGGCTATTCACCATCCACCTGTGCCCTTACTCCCGAGTTGGCTCTTGTTCCTCAATTGTTACTTTCTCTTGGCAACTCTGCACATGGCGCACATCGGGAACAGGCTCCAGCTGTTCTTCTGCCCCACTCATATCCGACTCAGAAGGTAGCTGATAACTGTCAGACAGCCCTGGCCCTATCTCTGCCTCTAATGCAGAGCACTCATCAGAGCCTTGCCCAGACTCCGGGACTGGCCTTTGTTCTTACCCAATCTCCTCACTGTCTGAGTCTGCCACCAGCTCCGCTGGCCACTGGTGGGCCACAACACTAGTATATCAGTTCAGTATTTTTAAAACATTGATTCATATAATAAAAATATTGTTGAATGTTTAAAAATAAAAAAACTCTTTAAAAAAATACTGAAGAATTCTCTTGACAATCACATATTTTATAAAAAAATTCATACCCACTATCTACTGTTTCTTAAGAATGTAACAAACCAACCAAATGGATTAGATGAAGTTTAAATGCACAGATATGTACATAAAACTTTAGCAGCTATTTTCTTGCATACATCTGATTGCAGAAGTAATAAAATAATCTCGGGAACAAACTCTGGGGACTAAAAGAGTATTGAGTGATAAATAAAAGTGCAATCCCAAGAAGAGAAAAAATAGTTAGCACCAACTCTTCTTAAGTTTCTATGTTCTCTGTGGTACTCCATTTATTTAACATACCATATTAAATTTCTGGTTTATTGCAGAAAAATGTGCAAGATATTTAGAGAAATGATGTTACATTGCAAGAGCCAGTCTGATGTGATGAAGGCTTCAGGCTAGAAACTGGGAAATCATGGGTTCTGGTCCTGCCTTAGGCCCAAAGACTCCCTCAGTTCTAGGAAGGAAGAAGCAGCAAACTATGGTACTTCCAAAAAGTTTTCTTTGCCAAGAAAACTGCAGGGATTAGTCCAGGCAGCTGTAACCAATGTTACAAAATAATTCTAATTTGAAGGTTCTAAAACTCACCTAACAAGCTTGGATCTGCACGAACCATTTTTTGTTTCTTCTTCTTTTTGCCACTCTGCACTGCTTCAAAACTGGACTGCTGATTGTTGCTCTGATTAGTTTGAAAGACTGCATGCAAAGAACTATGGTTCATCCCCCATACAGAATCCTGGAAATAAAGAACATATTTTAAGGTAAAATTAATCTTTGTGTAATTGCCTAAGCAGCATTCCCCCTATTGTAGGAATGTAGCAGAAGATATTTTCATATATTATCAGTTACCTGATAAACATTTTCCATATGACCATGGTTTATTCCTTTTACTTTTTATCTATGTGCAATTTTAAGAAAAACTTCAAGATGAATAGTTTCTATATTCATACATCCATACTCAAAACATGCTCTCCTTTTTAGGAACAATTCCACACCTATCTGATGCATTTTTCTCTGCCCAAGTAATATCTACTTCTGACTTGGAAATATTCCCCCAAAACAGAAATATGAACCTGCTGCTGCCGTTGTTGGTTGGCTTTTTGTTTGGCACGGCGCTCAAGAAACTGCTTGGCAAATTCCTTGGCTTCAGGGGTGTCCCCAAGATAAGCTCTGATGTAATCATGAACTTCATAAGGAGATTCCACTTCTTTCAGGAAAGAAACAAATGTGGGAACTAGAAGAAGAAAATAGATTCAATTGTGAGAACTCTGTAAAGAAAGTTAAGTAATGTAATGCAATGGACAAGAGCTTTCCAGCATCAACTATTTGATAAACTTCTTTAAAAACTTTATGTAGAACTAAATTATTTCTGCTTGAAGAAAAATAAAAAAATAAAAACGGTTTCCTATCATCACCAAATTACTTGCTAATGAAAACAAACAGGCTACTCCTACTTCATTTAATTTTTCAGCAACGCAATAAGTCCTATGCTATGATCTACGATTCAAAAATATAAGTGGTATTGTGCAGCACAATTTATATATCCACTCCTCAAGAATATTGGGTAATGAGTATTAGATCTTCTATAATTTTCTCATATTTATTTATACTACAAAACAGTAGCATGGATTTAAAATGCAACTATGATACGCTTTCTTGTAATATGTGGTAGCATGCATGGTATATATTGTAAGATGCTTGTACGTTTTACTACTGCTTACCATCCAAGTTGTTAGCTGTGTTGAGTGCATGAAGCATTTGTTCACACCACTGAGTGAATCCATCCTGAGGTTTATTAACTCCCTGAAACAATTTCAATAACTTTTCTTCTTCTTCTACTTTCTTATTATGCCTGCTTGTAACACCTATAGATTTACTGGGACAAAGAAAAACACTATCACTGCAGAGTATGGGGAAGAGATGTAGATTGCCAGGAACAGTATAGAAAGTATGCAAGTCTAGAAACCAGAAAACTCCAGCAATCTATCAATTATATAAAAAAATCACATGGGTGTACAATGAAATATCATCTTAATAGATACAGCCAGCTGGACTTACTATCTATCCATTTACTCCTACTCATACTTATCTGGCTCATACTGTGCTGGACTATCCTTTCCTGCCTGTTCAATGACTACCTTCCATCTGTCTATCCTGAAAAACATGTGTCACTTGGAGGTGGTCACAGCAGAAGTCTTGCCCTGTGTGCATCATTCTGGATATTTCTGGACCTAACATATACGCTAGAGTAGGTTGTAAGCCAACCAAAGTTCAGTATTAAGATGGATGGCTATACAAATGTTTTAGGCAAGCAGGCAGGCAGGCAGGCAGGCAGTGCCATGCTAGAAACCAGGAAAATGAGAATTCTAGTCCCATCTTAGTCATGAAGGCCATGAGGAAGGTTTTAGGCCAGTACTCTCTCTTACCCCAACTCACCTGACAGGGTTAGTTGTTGTTGTTTTTTTTTTTTTTTGGGTGGGTGGGGAATAGGAAGAGGAAGGAGTAGAAGGGATGTTCTTTGCCTTGAGTTATTTATAAACATAACACAGATAGGATAAATAAACCTTTTTTAAAAAGCCAGGCTTAGCTTTTGGAAATGCATATATCATTCCAGGTTCTTCTTAAAACAAAGCTGGATAGCCCACTGCCTGTAATGGCCTTTTACCCTGCCTAATACTTTTACCAGTTATTTATACCAGCTCACCTAAATTATAATGAAATAAGCAATCCTGGCTGTGCTGTGGTTTGATAGAAAACTTTTCATCCCCTGAACCATTCATATTTGGCATTGTTTAAGAGAAGAAAGAAAAATTCAACCACACACATTCTTACCTGATGCTAGCATTGTTCTTGTTTTTATTAGTTGTATTGCGAGGGCCCACTTCTTTGATTGCATCATCCCAGAATCCCATGTTTGAATTTTTTGTATCGGCATTACTCCAAATACTACTGACAAGATCTGATGCCCACTGGCTGCTAGGATTTGTGCTTAGAGAGCCCCATACTGAATTGCCAATGCTGGGATGCCGATTTGAATGTTGCTGGGGAACAAAAAGGATGAAGTATTTAAATCTGCCTTGACTTAAATGAGAAATTATAAACATTAAGATGTAGGAGCTACTCACTGTAGTGCTGCGGGGTCTGCTCTGCTGCTGCTGCTGTTGCTGGTGGTGCTGGTGGTGCTGCTTCTGCATCTGCCTTGCCTCTTCCTGCTGTATCTCCAAGAGAGATTTTGTAGTGCCGGCAGACTTGGCAACATTTCCCCAACCAGACAGCTTCTGTTGCTGCTGCTGTTGCTGCTGCTGGAGAGCTTTCATTAGTTCACGCTGTTGACGCCTTTGCTAGAAGATAGTAAGTGCAAAACTTGATTGCAAACCATCACAGGGGTGCCCTCTAGTAGCCACCACTCAAATTAGCAAGCAACAGTGGCTTTTTCAGAAGTAGAAAAGAATAGGTAGAATCACGTAATGTCTTTCCCATCAAATTCTGAAGTTCTCTTTCAGCGGCTACCCAGAATTATTTACGGTTTTGACACTAGAACATTTACCTCTTCTCGAAGCTGTTTCTCTCTCTCTTCTTCAAGCTTTTGGATTTCTGCTAATGATAATGTTGCCTGTGACTGACAAGCTCTTGAACTGGATTGCTGACCCCATGTTGAAGAAGAAGGGAGCTAGGAACAAATGTACACAGAAAACACCAGTTAGATCCTCCTAATGGAGTCAAGAAATACATCAAAAATGAGATGAATAAAGAAAAGGTAACAAGAAGACTACAGGTATTAACTTAACCACAATTTGATTGTTTCTCTCTTATATTGTAGAATTGCAATCTTTCTCTGTATGACACCCAAGTTTGTAGCTCAATATAAATTTCATTTTGCCAACAAAGAGAAATAGTTTCTACAGCAGTAAGGTTCAGACTAAAGGTTGAGGCAGAGAACTGTGAAACATAAATGGATTTTACTGAGCTTAAATATCCCGGGTAAAAGAAGGGAAACAGCTATAACAGTTGAAGAACCAGTAATTCAGAAGGGGAAACCTGAAAAGATGCATTAACAAAAGTAAGACCATAAAAGTATTCACAAGACAGAGCCTTTGGACAAGCTTTTTATCTAGAACAGACATGGGCAAACTATGGCCCGCGGGACACATCCGGCCCATTGGGCTTTTTAATCTGGCTCACCGAACTAGTTCTGGCGCAGACTGGTGAGTTTCGCCCTCACTGACACTCCCTCAGCAGCGTATCCCTAGCGCCACCTGCGGGTGCAGGGACACAACACCGATCCGGCTTCCACGTCCCGGAGCCCTCCTGAAATGTCCTGTGTGCACAAACAGCAAGCCCTCCCACCGTGCGCAGCCATCTTTCTCTTGCAGAGCGCCCGAGAGTGCGGCACCCTCAAGAAGCATGGCTCCTGCGACTTCGCCAGAGGGTTGCTCTAGGGGCGCTGCTACCTTGGTGATCAGCGTGTCGCATCACCTGACCAGAGGGCAGAGTCTCCGGCGCGGCTCACATGACTGTCCTGAGGTGCTGCCGTGGGTTGGGCTGTCCAGAGCCGGGCTAGCAACCTACTCGAGGCTGGGGCTGTGAGGCCTACGGGCACACAATGACGCAGAGCGGCTGCTGCCCCCGCGCCCCTTGGCCACAGGGCTAGTCCAGAGCACAGGTGGGTCCTGCACCCTTCCGCACCTACCGGGCCCCTCACCCGCTGAAGAGGCCGCCAAGCCATCTGAGGAGGGCTGCGGGGAGCTGCCCAGCGAAGCGGGCCACACCGCTGACGCCCGCGTGTCTTTGCAGGTGTATGATGCCGAATGCAGCAGCCATGAAGAAGAAGTTAAGAGGGCGGCGGGCGGGATCAGGGGAGGGGCAGCTCCACAGCAGCAACGCCGGCTCTTCTCCCGCCGCCCAGGTGCTGCTGATGGGGAAAAGCGGCTCCGGCAAGACCAGCATGCGCTCCATCATCTTCACCAACTACATCGCGTGGGGCAGAGCCGCCCCCGCCTGCCCCCCCGCCACCCTCTTACCTTCTTCTTCATGGCTGGAGGGGGAGTAAGGGCAGGGGTGGGGGGCTGCGGGAGGGGGAGCCTGTAATTGTGGCCCACGAGTCAAAAGGTTTGCCCACCCCTGATCTAGAATGATTAAATGTGAAGTGGTTTGCCCTACAGGGCAGCCTTGAAAAATAGAAGAAAAAAGGAACCAGTATAGTATAATGCATAAAAATACAATATTGCTTATTATACACAAATGCCCAGTTGTTGAGTGACCATTCAAAGTTACAGTGGCGGCAAATGAAGGGACTTATGACTGGTCCAGAAGGTTACAGCTGCTGCAGTGCCTCACCATGAGCAAAATTAAGGCAATTAGCAGCCTGCACACACTTACAACTGCAGGGATGCTTTAACTCCCCCAACTCACCTATCTATCCCCAGCATTTATATCCTTTTGACCCTCTTTACTCTGTGGTCCCTGCCCTGAGCCTTCACAAGGCATCTGCTGCCGGCATGAGATTTTCCGCCCCCCAGGTTGTGCACAGTGGCATCCTCAGGAGACCTGGCGTAGATCAACTCACATGGTCAGCAGCTGCTTTGGAAGGGGCAGGATGGATGCACCTCATCAGCTACAGGACCAGACTGATGGTCAGTTGGAGTGGTAGGGGGCTTGGAGTACAGGGTGGCAAAGACAACAACGGCTAGGACAGAAACACTTCCTGGGGCACTGAGGCTTTGTGCATATTGTTGTTGGAGCTTCCTGGGGTGGGACAGTTTTGAGCTACAGTGCTGAGTTGCTGATGTTTCCAGGTGCAAGACAGGGTGCAGAGAAACCAAAAGGGCAGAGATGGGGGGAGGGAAATAAGCAGTTGTGGAGAGTTGAAGGGGAAGCAACGGAAGAATCAAGGCTTGCAGCTGGGAGGGATCAAATCTGGAATGGTTTGGATTGGAGTGGGTCCTCACCTAACAACCATTGGAATTTGTTTTACAACAGCAATGGGGAGTGCCAGGATTGCTGTTGCTAAGTGATGTACTGTAGTCAGATGACATCACATGTTACGATTGCATTGCTTAGCAATAGACATTCTGGGCCCAACTGCGGTCGAAAGTCACAGAATACCTGTATTATTTTGCTGGAGTTGTAGATTTCTTCACCCATCAAGGATAGTATAGATTCAGAAAAGAATTACAATCTGTCTTTAAAATAATCACATACTGTAAATTATATGTTTGCATTTTTTGCATGAGCTATTCAGTTTCAGCTTCTTGTAGAAAAAGAATGTGGTGGTATTAAGACCCAATGTTGTGACCATTAGAAATATTGCACAAGTAGCCTTTGCTTAATGACCCAAATAGGGCCCAAAATTTCCATCGCTATGTGAAGTGGTTATTAGATGAAATTTGTGACCTCACTGCTTAGCAATAGCAGCTCCAATTGTTCTTGGTTCTGGTCATTATACAAAGACCGTGCTGTTGTTAGACAAGGACCTCACTTTTTTATTTTTAGCCTACACAAATTACCAGTTCTGTTCTGCTGCCTTCTCCTCATCCAGGCCTGGTGAGCTGCCTTTGGCAGATGATGTTCTGCTATCTTGCCAAGCTTGCCTCTCATTCAATCCCCTCCCCCCCGCCCTCTGTCTACCTCCCCCGTATTTCTAACTTTTTGGCTGCTCTCACTCCACCTTCCACCCACAGTTGACCTTCTGTGTCTTCTTCCTCCTTTTGCTACTGCAGGAGGTTTTGCTAAGGGCCAGCAGTTGCCTCAGCTGACAGTGTCTTGTGAACAGCAGGAGGAGGAAGACAGCAAAGGTTAGCTGGGGATGGAGGCTGAATGCAGGGTGCGATGCATGGCAAAGGGCCGAGAGCTGGATCAGCTGGGTGCACTCTGTCAGTAGCAGGAGTAAGAAGATGGCAAAGGTTAGTTGGAGTAGCAGAGGGCAGGGCAGCAGGAACGGCAAAGGTGGGGGGAGCTGAAGCACATGCTGTGGTTGCAAATGCAGGCAAACTACCAAGGGTCTGAATTTTGATCAAATGACTGTGGAGCAGCTGCCATAGCTATAACTTCCAAAGCACCATTTTAACTAAGGTCACTAAAGGAATGGTCATTAAACCAGGACTATCTGTTTCCTCTCATAGTTCTAGATTCAGAAGTGACACATGCTACTTGACAAATTTAAAAGTTTTTGTTTAGGAGGTAAAGAAACAATACTATCAGCTTCCTTTGGGGCTCAAAAGAGGGCTTATTCTCCGTCTACCCGAAACACAGAAGAGCAAATAGGCTGCTCATTGAAATAAGAGATATCCATATTCTGAGCTAAAGTTAAAAACAGCAACAACTGTACAGATTTTGCAGCATTAACAGGATGAATCTCTAGTCTTGTTATGAACATAATTCATATTCATTTGAAAACAATACAAACGTTACACTGAGAAGTATGGGTACCTTCATCTGCGCGAGTTGCTGCTGCTGTTGTTGCTGCTGCAGTCGACGCAAAGCTTCCTGCTGCTGCTGCCTCAGCCTGGTAATTTCCTTCTGGCGTTGGAGTTCCAGCTCTTTCCGCTTCCGTTCTTCCTCTTCTTGCCGCTGCTGAGCTGCTTCTTCTTCCATGCGCAGTCGGTTTTCTTCTACCTGACGCTTGGCCTCTTCTTCACGTGCCCATTTGGCAGCCTCCTCTTCCTTTCCAGTTCAGAAAAAAAGCAAACCCTCTAAAGTTCTAGATTAAAATGTTTCCTTTCAAATTATTTCAAATTATACAGACACATAGGTATTCTCTGCTTTAAATAATGCAATTTATTCCGAAACATAACTATTTGGGAGAATAGAACTAATTTCAAATAACTGATCTAAAGAGTCTTCGAAAATGCATTACACCCTAGTGTAGTTATATATTAGTTATATAATTCATCTTTCTACCCCCCAACTGGGGGACTTGAATGTAAAAACAGACACAACTTCTGAAAAAAAAACCCAGATAAATAAAAATGACAGTAAAGTAAACATGACAGTACCTGTGAGAGGGAGAAGAGAAAGACACCCGAACTAAACAAAAACTGCACACCAAAGAGGAACACCCTGATGTCCCAGTGTTGAGAAAATAGGTTTTCAAAGTTCACTTAAGTTTGTCCAGTCGGGACTGTATCATCATTTATCAATTCTGAATTGCTAAAAACCTTGAGTTTAATCAATAACAACCCCTTTTCTGTTTCATCTATAATGGCTTATTAAAAATGCAATCACTGGGGAGGAAATATGCAAGTATCTATTGCCATGAAGGCAGCAGAGATTGTCAGGCCTACTCATTCTGAAGAAATCAGCATCTTTCTTTTCACCTGTTTGCGAAGCAACTCTTCTCGCTGCCGTCTTTCCTCTTCTTCTCTTCTCCTTTCTTCCAACCTTCTAAGTGCTTCTTCCTGTTGTTGCCTTTCCTCTTCCTCTCGCTGCCTCCTTAGTGCAATTTCTTGCTCCCGTTGTCGCCTGAGAGCTTCCTCCTTACACAAAAAGGAAAGTTAGACTGCACCATTAGTACCTAGTGAGAGTGCATAGCCATGTCTCTTTATTTGTAACATAGTCATAAGATTAAATGTATAAGATATCCTCCTAATCTAGTTGCCCATAGTCAAATCTGAAGTGAGAAATCTCGACTACTAAAAAGCTGGTAGCATCCTGAAAATGTGTGTTATGCATCTTTTATTGATTGGATGAAGACTGGCCTTGGACCGATGCAGTACAGCTAGTGTATTATTCTCAGCACTCATGCTGTTTAAAGCTTTCCTTCCAGGGCTAATAGCAACTTGGAATAACTATAGCACATGGGAAGAAAATTATCCTTCCCCTTTTGTGTCAGTTGTCCTCTTGCCAGGGAAAAATAAAACAATTTAAATTTAATAACAAGGAACCACCAAGAACACACCCTCCAACAATGACAGGGCAAGCCACTAGTACATAAAAATAAAAACAAACCTCACTCCCTTCTAACACTGATAATGTTACCTAGTTTGATAATGAAATGTCTACAAGAAAGCTCAAAGAGCCTCAAGGATACCACATATCTATTTAGCTTCATTTCTATTTTAGCCCCTAAAGGTTATTGGTGCATTCTTTATTTAAAGTTTACAAGCGACATGAGCAGGCTGAATATTGTAAAATTACTATTCAAAAATTATTTTTTCCTATAAATTCGTATATTTAATACATAACTGTGGCACTAGCTGCCCACCCTGATGCCTCACTCCCTAGAATGTGGTGCAGAGTGTGCTGGTTGTTTTCTTCCTGCACAAAATGTTTCAAGAAGAAAGGTCCTTAGCGCCTTCAAAATGAAGCACTATGGATGGAGGAACTGATGAGTAGAAGTACAGTGGGATTTCTTTGACTTTGCTGTCCATGTCGTTGAAGCTTTCTCTTTTAATTTAAGCTAGCCAATTTTATTGGCATCATTTGAAATCTCTGTCTGCCTTTTAGAAAGAGAAAACTTTGTAACTATTATTACATGCAGAGTACAAATAAACTACAATTTTTTTGAGGAAATTGTTATAATTTTAATTACCAGTATATCCTTTAAAAATACAAACAGAAGATAATTGGAAAGTTGGTTCAACTATTGCTTTTCAATATTTGAATTTTTTTCCATGTAATACATAATTCTCTGTTATGTATATTTTGAGACTATAGCAATAGCATTTAGATTTATATACCGCCCCATGGTGCTTTATAGCACTCTCTAGGCCAGTGACGGCAAAGCTTTTAGGCACCGAGTGCCCAAACTGTGCGTGTGCGCAAGTCCAGACTGCAAGGCACGGAAACGTGTGTGCGCATGTGCAGAAATGTGTGCATGTGTGTGCGTGGAAATGTGCACACCCATGAGCCAAAATGCATGCATTGAAATGCGCACTTGCATGTGTGGAAATGTGCATGTGTGAACATGCATGCATGCGCAGGAGAGACCCTGGGGCAACAGCATGCGTGCCCACAGGGAGGGCTCTGCGTGCCACCTGTGGCACGTGTGCCATAGGTTCACCATCACGGTTCTAGGCGGTTTACCAGGTCAGCATTCTTTGCATATTGCTCCCAACAATCTCAAACCTCATTTTATCAACTTTGGAACGATGGAAGGTTGAATCAATTTTGATCCCTATCAAGATCCAATTCCATACTGTGGGTAGAGTTTTGTTGCAATACTACACTTAATCACTGCACCACTATGAAACATATTTTTATTTATTTGATTTCTATAGCCACCAATGACTCTAAGTGGCATAACCATAAAAATAATTAAAACAATACAAATAAATATATATGGCTGATGATTAAAGTTACCATCATAGATGTATGGAAGTTAATATGGTCAAGAAATGAGGCCTTAACACACGTCTGGCTCCAAGCCTGGAGGTCATCCTGGATTTATGAAAAGCCAGATTCGGGGTCATCCTAATTCTGAAGACAAAATGTTCCAGAGGGCAGGGACTATAGCAGAGAAGGCAAACCTGTTGGTCCCTGCGAGTTGATCCTGTCTACTTCATCAAAAGTCACTTATCTCAGGTAAATCTACAAAATCAAGCTTCGGGCACTCATTTAGTCTTGCCCAGTCAGATTCAAATCTGAGTGGGTCTGAAAATCTTTACAATATTCTTCAGAGCAACCTTGAAAATGTTCCTATGGCTTTACTGATATAAGGTAGAAAAGTGTGAGAATAAAATTAAATTCTACAATGTTTCTTCCTTACACGCATGCATAATCCTGGAAAAATGGCATCTTTGTTTAACATTGTCACCTGCTTCCTCCGAGCTAACTCCTCTTCTTCTCTTCTTTTTCTTTCTTCCTCTTGTCTCCTAATTAGTTCTTCCTGTTGCCTCCGAAGCTCCTCCTGCCTCTTATGCTCTTCTTCTTCTCTTTTGGCCCTTAATTCAGCTTCCCTCCGCTCCTGCTCTAGCTAAAATTTAAGAGCAATACTGAAAATATGACAATAGAATTATCTCTATAAATAACTGCATTATTCTTGTTACTGTATGACTTTGCCTTAGCATCCTTCCCTACAAGTATAGTAGTGAATGTCTTCTTTTGTCTTTATAATGTGCTAAAACAATATCTGGTCCAGAATTAACTATTCTTTATTTAATATCCAACCAAGAAAACAAACGGATCATCAAACAAATCAACCCAAAGTTCTCACTCAAGGCACAAACGACCAGGTTCAAATTATCCTACTTTGGATACCTAATGTGAAGACCCAGCTTTCCCATGAAGGCTCTTATTCTTGGAAACGTGGAAAGAGAAGACAACCAGAGCAAGGTGGATGGACTCAGTTAAAGTGGTAATCAATGAACCATTGAAAGAGCTGAAGGACCAAGTTAGAATAGATTATCATGGAGAAAATCTATCTATGTGATCACTAAGAGTCACATAGTAAATCAACCAATTGTTAAATGTTATACTCTAATTATGGCAAATAGCACCTGCCACATCAAGTAGACTGCTATAAAAAGATAAATTAGAGACTGCAGAAAAAACAATTTCATACCATATAGTAAAATATACACTGCTCCTTACCTTTGCAACTTTGGCCTTTTCAAGCTGCTGTAACTGTTCTAAAGCTGGTCCCTGAGCTGCAGTATCGATTGGGAGATCCCAGACACTACTTCCTTCCCAGACTTCAAAGAAACAGAGAAAAAATAGAGACTGCAGATGTGTAATGTATATAAGTCATATATATATAAATAACAAACATTTAAATTGGGAATAAGATTTAGTTAGTAGTGTACTGTTTAGTTAATTACTTAAATTTACAGTACATAGTTTAAGCAAATTCTTATATTGGAAACCATTTTTGTTCCTAAGGATTGGGTTCCTAAGTGGTCTAAAGATATGGGACATAAATTCCAGCTGGTTTTCTCAAGCAAAAAATACAGAAAGAGAGCAGAATGCTGAGACAATGGTAGAAGTCAATCAGTGACAATAAAAATGCAGAAGAAATCAAAATAAATATTTAGAAAACATTTTATATTAAAAGAGTAGCTGAATAATATATTCAGTAACATTCGTTTCCTTACTTTAAACTTTTTAAGGTCATATTTATATAAATCTGAGACATCAGTATGTTAACTAGATAACTTCTAAGAGCATAGAACACCTCAGTAACAATTATAGTTTATTATATCCAAATTCCACAAATCATTGTTTCATAGCTGCTTAAAATTAGGTTGCAGAACTTTGCTATGAATTTCAAACCACAGCTTTGGAACTTAGGTTACTTGCAATTTCACTAAAACTTTGGTTTTATAAACAACTTTAATATTTAATCTGAATGCAGCCAATATAACATATTCAAAAACATATTCCTACCAGTACTTTGTGGAGTAGTTGACTGAAGTTCCCAAATTGAACTAGTGTCTGACATTGACCTTGTTACAGGTGGCACCATGTTCTGTTCAACTTTTCTATAACATAAAGACTGAGAGTAAACACACTCCCTCAAGACAAAAGTTATTTTGTTTTAATAAATTTGTTTTCTTTCCTTCCAGAAAGCCAGTTTTAAGGTAAAATTGTACTGCTCTGTATTTTCCAGGCTTGAGCAAAATCTAGAAGTTTCATAAAATTTTGAATACTATCAGCTGCAAAATAAGTACAAAGTCTGCATTACTGAAAATAAATATATTGCAGGAAGATACAAATTAATAAATGTAATATAAATAGTCCTCCTAATCCCAGATATCTAAGTACAGGTTTCTACACAGCTAGTCCTCATCTTATGACCAGCCACTTAGTGAAAGTGAAAAAGACACTGAAAATGGGACTTACAACAGTTTTGTGTGATTACAATTCATGGGTTTACTTCTGGTTTCCGGCAAAAACTGCCCCACAATGAACAATGGATTTGCTTAACAGCAGCAGCTTTTGTTTAACAAGCAGCAGTCATACTGGTTTTTTACTGTTTTTTTTTTATACAAAAAGGTTTGTAAAATCAGATCCAGTCATACGGTAACCTGCTTTATAACTGTCATAGCTGTAATTGCAGGTTCAATTACAGGAATAACTCGAGGACTACCTGTGAGATATTTTTTATCCCCATTCCATTTGAGGAAGCTAAAGAATCTTGAAAGTACATGTTACCCTGCAATTTGGTTCTGCAGAGGCTTCAGTGGAATGGAGACATGATATTCAGGAAGATCCCTCACCAGCTCACATGCTGATCCACAGCCTCCTGAACACCAGAATATGACCGTTTAAGAGAAAAGGAATCCCAGGAAATTCTACCCATCCCACTCAGTTGACAAAACTCTCTGCTGGATCAATAAGCATTCCTTCAATAGTATGATGCATTGGTAACATACGTAAATAAATAACATAAAGCACGAATGAGACAGATGGTTGCATGCAAATAAAGAGATGCATTTGTCAGAGAAAACACATCAGTGGCCTTGGAAACAGCATATTTACCTCATTTTAAGTGCCTGGAATTGTTGCAAAAGGAGAGCCAGCTGCTGCTGCTGCTGCTGCTGCTGAGATGAGACAGCTGCTTTTTGCTGTTGTGCCATTACCTGTGCATATTGTTGTCTTCAAAGGAAAATGCAAAACAGTCATTCTGACTTACAAAATTATTTTTTAAACTTTAAAAACCTTCATTAATACATGCACATATAAGACACACACACACACACATGTAATCTGATTCTGGGAACACACAATGGTCAGACTGTGCACATACATAAGCTGCAGAAGCTAGTATCTCTACATCTCCCCTTTGCAGCCCTTAGAGAATTAAGAAAACCCTGATATATGCTATAGAGTACTGGGATGGAAGTCAGGTTAACTGGTACCTTAAAACAAAGAATGCTACATTAATGGAAAGACTTAATATCAGATTATAGAACTATATTGGAATCCTGAAATATTTTGAAGTTTCCTTTCTTTATCCTTTACATTTCATTTTCTGAAAAGATATATTTAAAAGAAGATTTTTAAAAAAATATTACAATAGCTCAAGACAACTCTCCTCTATGTTAGTTATCTATTTTTTAAAATTTGTATTATATATAACATTGCACTGTATTCTTCAGTATAAAGTTTAAAAAAATAAGGTGTACGTTATACAAATTGCGATCCCTAATTTTTATAATAAGAGTAAAATGTCTACTTTGAAAAAGACTAACATTACATAAGCTTACAAAAAAATTACAAATGGAAGTGGATGAATAGATATAAAACTGACTGTTCCTGTATAATTAATGGATCTGACTCCAAGACCGCTAAAAAAGGACATCAAAGAAACACAGAAAACTGATGGTAGAAAAAGACTTAGTGGTCCATTGAATCTGCCCTTTGAGTGTGTTTTTTGTTTTTGTTTTAATTAATTTATTCATTATTTTTAATTATTTTTTATATTTTATTTATTTATTTTAAAAAAATTGTTGGATGTTGGACATGTGTATCCCAAATACATTTAAACTCAGTTACTAATGATTGACTCACTACTTCTGCTAGAAATTGGTTCCAAGCATCCACTACTTTTTCTGTGAAGTAATATTTCCTAACATCCCTCCTGTCAGTTTGAGGTTATGTCCTCATGTTCTTAATTTTTGCTTAACATTGAAAATATTGCCTTCTAGAACCTTATTCACACCCATAATATATTTAAAGGTTTCAGTTATGTCACTCCTTCTGCCCACCAGGCTGTACATAGTCCATTCCTCCTGTTCTCCTGATATGTTTTGTTCCTCAGATCTTGCACCATTTTTATTGCCCAGCTCTGGACTCAATCAGTCATCTATATCTTCTTTTAAGTAAGGCCTACAGAACTGATACAGTATTCCAAATGGGCTTTAACTAAATCCTAACTAAAGAATTAGAACCTCCTTTTTCCTTCTGGTGATGGATGCAACCCAGAATTTTATTTGCCTTCGCTGCATGTGCACATTTGTTTGCACATTTTGCAATCATCTGCTATGAGCACACCTAATTTTTTTTCCTTCCATTGCTTCCATTGCTCTTGTCTAATACTGTACCCCCAATACCCTACCAGAGGATTCTTTTTTGCTAAGCACATGATCTTACATTTTGAAACAGTGAAGTACAGTTTCCACAATTTTGATCAATTTTCCAACAATCGTTTTCTGTGTTACAAATACCAGGAACATCAAATCTATTACACACCTTTGGGGGTCATCAGCAAACAAACAAACAAACAAACACAGACTTTCAATAGACTTACTGTAACAAAAATTGTTGGTACTGGAGATGCTGCATTTGATACATGGCCGTAAATTCCTGTTGTCTAGTCAGACGTTCTTGGTCCAAGTCACCCTGTGGGTGTAAACAAATCAGTTACCACACTTGGTGGAAACTGTACTACCTGTATGATCATAAGGTAGTCCTCACTTAATGACCAATTGCTCAGTGATCGTTCAAAGTTGCAACAACTCTTAAATGGATAGTATATTTGACTGGTCCCTAAAATTATGGCCTTTGCAGCATCTGGTCTGCAGAGGCATTTCAATTCTCTTCCCCTGCTTAACTCTCCCAATCTCTCAGCCTTTTTAGCCTCCCTGCAGAGTGGCAATTCTCGGTGGCAGCAGACCCTGAAGTAGAAGTCTGGAGACCTTTAGCGATCTCAGTTGGCCTCCACTGATCTATTTCAGCACCACTGCCACCAAAAAGTGCTGCCTCCAACTCCGCATCATGGCCAGCCAGCCCAGTGCCACAACGCAAGGACCCAATTGTTTCCACCACCCTGCTATGCTCAACTGACTCTCCTACTGCTGATGAGGAGTACCTAGCCTGGGCCCATGCAAAGCAGCTGCCAATCATGTCAGGCTTTTCCCCACAAGGCCATTTACATCTTTATTACAATGCTTCAGAAAGACTTTTTCTGAGGTTTTCAGAAGCATTACAAGAAAGCTGCATCCACTGTTCTCGCAAAACTTCAGAAAGCTTCTGAAACATCACAAGAATGCTGCAAGAGAATTGAGAAGAAGGCCTGGCACAGTCAGCAGCTTCCTTGTATAGGGCCAGAACAGGCACACTTCATCAGTAGGAGGAATATGGCCAAGGTCAGCTGAGTATGGCAGGACCTGCAAAGCACAGGGCAGTGGGGTGGCTGGGATGTTGCGCTTTGTGCATGTAGTGGCTGCTATGGCATGGAGATTGAGATGGTACTCCTCTACAGTGGCAGGGAAACTGGTTCAAGTAGAAGACCACTGGAGGGGGGGGGCTGCTGAAGGATGTGGGCTTATATTTGAGTCCCAGCACCATTATTGCCAAGAAGTACCACTGTTCATGGCAGACAAAAGGGCAGAGATTGGGGGAGGGGGGAGAGAGAGAACTAGTCAGATGAGAAGAGTTCAAGGGGAGGCGATCCCTTGCTTTATAGGCACTAAGGTAGCAGTAGAAATTCTGATCCCAATTACTGCTGTGACCTGAGAACTTTCTGCATTAAGCATTTGGTGGAGAAGGAAGGCTCAGCTTTAGTTCATTTTCTGTGTATGTACCACATGTAAAATGATAGGCATTCACAAATAAACAAAACAACAGTTCTATAATGGCAACTAAATTCTGCAAGTAGAGCACAGTATATATTAAGCAATTTAAATAAATATGCAAATATTTGCTATGATATCTGATGTAGATAATGCAATGCTCTTTAATTGGACTTAATCTTGAACAGCATTCTCTAAAATCAGGTGGCCAAGTTGTTCACTAATTCACACTTTACTGGAAATATGCTTTCTCTTATCAAGAGCTGCTAATTTGTTTTTGGGCACAAGCCAAGTTTCTCAAATATTTGCTCATTTTAAAAGATCTGCTTCAGAGGGACTTTTTATACATATAAAGTAAGCTTACTTAGGAATAAAAGAAAAATATTTTCTGTTGTGGCACAACTCTTGAACTTTTCCATTAATAGCATGGATCTAACTTTATTTTCAAACAAATTGTTAAAGCAGTTTGGTTCTATGTTATTATGAGATGTATGGGATTGTTTTATTAAACCATTTCTCTTTTTAAAAATATTGTTGCATGTGAAAAAAATAAAGTTTCAGATATAAGTTTACTCAGCAATACTTTTTGAATCCATAGCCGATTCAGAAATACTTCTATAAAAATAAGAATATAAAATAAATATAAAATTAGTTTATTCAATGAAAACAGAAAAAAATGTAAATAATACCATTGTATTGCCAAGAAAGCTACATTGATATAGTCACATAGTCACCAGGAATGATCTGGTACATAGCTGAGCCCAAATAGGCTGCATTTGCCAAAATTATCCATATATCTCCTTCCTGCAAATTTGACCCGGGTCATTATAATTTATAAAGCTAGGAACACTGTAGAAAGTTCAATGACCTAAGTGTTCAATTTCCAGCACTGGCATCTGATTCACATAAAATCTAATACCAACTGTGATGATTGTGTGTATCTCATGAGTTCTCATAAGGATAAAAATCAGTCATGCCTTGTTTTTTTCAGATATGTAAATCCATAAGAACATATACTGAAATAGTCTTCCATCTACAGTGTGGAATCAATATTTAGTATGAGAGCATGCTATAAGGGATCATTCTACTCTGACAGCCCAAATAAGAATGGTACATATCATTCATTGATATCCAAGGTAAAGTAATATCTAAAGCAATTTTACTTAAAAGCTTATTGAATAACAGTTTTGAAAGTCAATGAAAAGGAAAACTGATTTTCCTTAATAGTAAGTACTATGCATACAACTCTCTTGCTCCACACGAGGCTTTCTGCATCTCTCTCTTAAAAATGAACATAGAAAATTGAGGCAGTCTCCCTAAAGTTCACTATAGTACAAAAGCATATAAATAAGTTACTACAATTGGTATGTCTTGTCTAATTGTTTTAATTCAGTTTATGAATTTACCATATGCAGAGGTGATGCTGGCCCTGGAGTAAAAGGGACCCTGCCCCATATTTTCATGATGTCTCCAAGGGGCTGGAAGCTGTCATCACATGCTCTTTTCACCAATAATGACATTGTGAAATATCCAGCTTGGAACCACTCTGTCATCTCCTGATTACTGAACGGACCTGCAAAATTATCCATCAATGTATAGACAAAGTTGAAATCCACAGAAATAAGTGAGAAAACCTACAATCAATGTTTTATTCACAGTCAGAGATGCATGTAAATTTATTAGGGAACATTTTAAATATTATACCTGTTTATTTATTGGGTGCCCTTGAGTCAGTTTTGACTCCTGATGACTGTCTGGACTACAAGTAATCCTTGATTTACTAATAGTTACTTAGTAACCATTTAAAGTCCTAACATATCTATGGGGGGAGGGGATGGGCGGGATAAGATACCTATGCTGGATTCAAAGTTTTCATGATCACATATTCCATGGTCATGGATCATACTTCAGATGCTTGGCCATTTACATAATTACATTTTATGACAGTTATAGCCGATAATCTTCCCGATGGAAATTCTGGCTATCCATCCATCCAGTGGTGGGATTCAAATAATTTAACAACAGGTTCTGTGGATGTGGCTAAGTGGTCATGTGACTGTTGGGGGGGGACCTAGGTGGTCATGTGACTGGATGGGCGTGGCCAACTTGACATCATTTCTTTGCCCTAATTACTGTTTTAAGTATAAAAAAAGTATACCAAAAGGTAGTTTATTTTATGCATTTAATACTTAAATAAGAATAAGAAGTACACTCTAGCTGGAAAGCAGCCAGAGCAGTGAGGCAAGAGAAAGAGGGGGCAAGGCCAATAAGTAGGGGCGCGGCTGGGGCAATTTAACTAAGGGTTTTCCAGAGGTGCCCCGAACCCGCTGAATCCCACCACTCCATCCATCCATCATTTTGTGTCTAACGAAACAAAATAAAACAAAGCAACTAAACCAAACCAAAAAAAACCCCAACCCAAAAACACAACTCAACCCAAAACACTTACCCTGAATTTCTCCTTGAGGATCTTTGTAGAACCATTTTTGCATGGACTCATGGTGTAGTGGTATTGAATTACCCTTTCCTCTCTGCTCTTGAAGTTTGGCTGCCAATCTTTCATCATCCAAGGCACTATCTTGCAAATATGCCACCATTTTTTCTGCTTGCTAAAATTAAGAAAATTTACATTAAATGCTATGAAGAATACAGCTGGTAAGCAATCACTGAAATATAGTGAAAATATCTTTGCAATTAATATGGTTGAAGTTAGAAAAAAAGTTATTTAAAATCCTTAAGACTGGTCTTATATTGCACATAATTATATATAAATTAGGATGCTCAATGAGAACTGGTCACATAATCATGAAATCAACAAATAAGTCTCTAATAAAAGGCAGTTTAAAAGAATTTTGTTAGTCAAAACAACACTGATTTAGTACACAACAATAATTGTGCTTTAGAACTTGAATGTGAATTACTTATTAAATTTATTGCAAATCATAAATCAGTGAAAAGTGAAAAGACCTTTGAGATCACTAACATCAAGAGGAAAGTATATCTGGTGCAGTCTTAAAAGTCAATAAAAACGTTGATGAGATTATTTTGGATGTGGAGATTATGTCGAAGCAGTCTGATTTAAAATTTACCTCTTCTATGACAGTCTTTGATGTTTCGTCCAAAAAGGAGCCTGAATCATCAACCGCAAGGCCACCTATAACTCGTTCTTTTTGCCTCTGTCTTGTTTGTTCCACAATCTCATGGTCAAACTGCCTCTGAGTTACAACCTCTACTGGTGAATATGTCCGTGGGGACAAGCCCATTTTCAAAACATTATAATAAAAATCTTCTGCTTTTGCAATAGTATTTAAACGATATCTCTCTCCTTCAAATCTTAATATTACTCTGAACGGGACATCCCATAGAAATTGTATTTGTCTTTTTCATAGTTCTGCCACCAGAAATCCAAAATCTCTTCTGTCTTTTAACATTTTAGGTGGTAATTCCTTGAAAACACCGACCT
>JAEANM010000082.1:14347-49529 GCA_017656035.1 Myanophis thanlyinensis | reverse complement strand
CTAAGTACTAAGATTGAATGTCACTTGGGGGTTGAATAAAACTGAGAAATCAAATTAATAATAATAATGATGATGATGATGATGATGTGAGCACAGAAAAGACATTTGTGGTTATTTCATTATAAATGTTATGTTATATTTGTCTGACCTACACGTGCCTCTTTGATTTAATTGTAAGCAAGATGACTGAATGATCAAAATGTCAAACTGGCCAAAACACTCAATTTCAGTGGGGGTTGCATATTTTTGAACACAACTGTAGATTATTATATTTCTGGCCTCTGATGCCTTTGCTCCTGACTAGTTTGCATTGTGCTTGTATTGCAACAAGCTCTTCCCAATGTTTAGGTGATAGTTATCTAAATATAAATCATGTTCATTGGTCATGTTTACTCTCCCACAAGGCTAGAATCCTCACCCTGGACAGAATGATTCATCTTGGGGATGTGAATCTTCTAAATCAGGAGGTGGAGTCTAGTGGGTTTTTTTTTTTCCTATAAGTGCTTGCTTGTTGGTGAGGGCAAGTAACAAATATTGCGGGGTGCGGCTGCATCTCTGCTTTTGTCAAGCGAAAACCTTTTTCCTCTACGGAAACGGGTTGCCAGTTGCCACTCTCGGATTCTTCTTCGTTGTTGCTGGCACGTTTTAAGAAGAGAACTGGAAGGTGGGGTGCCCGTAGAGAACGCGAAGCGGAGCTCAGCGTGGCTGCTACAAGTCAGCAGCCTTTCTCGATCACGTCTGCCGTCGTCACCGCGGCGGCTTCAGGAAGCTCCTGAGGACACAAGGAGGGAAGGGGCAGGGCGGGCCGCGGCGCAGCGCAGGGGTTGTGGCAGGCCGCGCGCGCGCGCGTGTATGTGTGTGCCTCCCCCCCCCCCCACAAGTATATAAATGTAAACAGTGCCCTCGCGCTGAGGGCGGAGCTGGGCCGCCTCTAACGCGCCCGGATTGGCCCTGCTGCCTTATTTTTCATTGGCGGCGGGGAGGGCTTTCTCTCCCTTTCCCCCGGAGAGGCAGTCAGAGCGCGGGGATCTCGCCGACGCTCGGTTGGCTGCTGTTCGGTCCGCGCGGCCAGACGCCAGCAATCTCCGAAACGCGCGCGAGCGTGTCGCTCACCAGCCGCCCTCGGCGCCCGGGAAAGAGTCCGGCTTGTCTCTGGGATGATTCACAAACCCTGACGCGTAAGTACGGCCGGCGGGTGGGGGTGGGTGGGTGGGTGGGGGGAGGACGGGGGGCGGGATTGGGGGCCGGGGTATCTTGGTGTGCGCCCGTGTCTCCACCCTCTCCTCCAGCTGTCCCCTCCCCCTTTGCGTGTCTCGCTCTGGCTCTGTTATTCTCCTGCCTTGCACTCGCGCTCCCTTTGTTGGGTTTTCGGTGGGAAGCGACCTGTCTCTCGCGGCCCCGACCGCAACTCTCCCCCGGAGTCGTTCAGCAGCGAGGGTGGAGCTTTCCCCGAGGCGAATGGGGTGATTTGGTTTTGGATTTCTTTCCAAGTCTCGGCGCGGGGCTGTTTCTCTCTTCTCCCCCCACCACTTCCCGCACCATCACCTTTTTTGTTCCTTGCTTGCGATGGTTCCCCAACTTGGCGGTGGATGCTTGGCTTGCGCCGGCCTTTCCTACAACCTGTTGTTGTTGCTGCTGCTGCTGCTTGCGTGAGCGCCTAGTCCAGTCGCGGGACTCGGGCGTTTGAACGAAAGTAAATAAAAGGTGAGTTGGAGCGTGGTAGGAGGGTGGCTGGGTGGGAGGCAGGCTGCGAGACTTGCCTTGAGTCTGGGGTGACCTGTCGCGCTTCGTTTCTCGCCCGTGCCCTTTTTTTTTGGCTCTTGATTTCGCCGATTTCGTTCAACCACAACTCATCAAAGAGTGGATTTTCTAAAGGTGCCAAGTGAGAGGTTTTCCCCCCGCGTGTAGTATAGAGAAGGATTTGATTGTAGCCGTAGAAGGATGAGGGGAGGTGGAGTGAACAGAGGAGCACTTAGCAGTGTACAAACTATTGTGACGCACTTTTACAACTGATTGCTCTTGCCAAACCTTCCAGACTTGCTGTGATCAGCATATTCGATAGAACAATGGAGCGAGAGAGCCTGGCCGACTTCCCCGTCCTGCACAATCACCGCATCTACTACTAACATTTCAACACTGTATCTGATCCTCCTGTATAGAACTTGGAGGGCTGGAGTTTAAATATTTCTCCTTCGGGCCCCCTTTTTTAAGAAAGAAAGTCAGTTGGGCTCCTTTGCCCTTCCCAGTCAAAAGATCAGACCTGGAATATTGTTTAGTTGGCTCCCAGGTTTTGTCTTAGAAACTTTTGTTAGGGTTTTCTTTTCAACAAGTCTTTTTAACACCCCCCCCCCCCCAGATTGGATTGGATATAGCAAAACACCTTTATCCACAAAACACCTTTATCCTTGCTTTTAAAGTTTGACACCAAGGAATGAAGATGAATTAATAGATTTGAAATCCTGTGGTGAATGTAAAATGTCATGGAATTTGCATTGCTAATGTGTTGATAGTGATTCCTATCTATTGCAAATCATTACTGTTATCAAGTTTGAATGAACTTTGTGTAATTTGAGATGTTTTTCTCTTCTCCCCCCCCTTTTATTCCCCCTTCCAGGGTTGGGGGAAAAAGAAAGACCAAATGGCTAAACAGTCTTCTGATTTAAATTCTGAATGTGAGAGGGAAGGTGGACAATTGCAGCCTGCTGAAAGGCCAGCTCAGCCTCATCACCTTCGGCCTGGGGCCCCTACCTCCTTACAAACTGAATATCAAGGTAATCATTTGTGTGAACGGGACAGTTCATCACCCAGTAGCCCTCAGGGACCACTGGCACCACCCTCCAGTCCCAGTCCATTTGCTACCAGATCCCCGTTGTTCATGTTTGTAAGAAGATCCCCACTGCTGTCCAGATCCTCCAGTGGGTATTTCTCTTTTGACATCGACAGGAGTCCTGCACCTATGAATTGTGACAAAGCCACACAGACTCCAAGTCCCCCGTGTCAAGCTATCAATCATTATCTAAGCGCAATGGGTAAGCAAGAGCATGGTAAGAAAGTTTTACGCTCATTTTGAAATACAGTCAACACTTCCTACTCCCCTTTGAAGCCTGTGTTTGTGGTTTGGAACTTAGGTCTAAGAAATAATTTCTCTTATGTAGTACTAGAACTCCAGTTCAAGGCGAACTATACTGATTAAAACGTTGGATAGAGGAGATCCAGGTTCAAATCCTTACCCAGCTTTCAAGCTCATTGGGTGGTCCTGATTTCATCATTTTCTTTCAATTTAAGCTTAGTTTATAGGCATAAAAATAGGGAAAATTTTAAAAAAAAGAAAATGAAGCTTTTTGAAGGAAAGGTTGGTACAAATGTAGTAAATTTTAGCATTTGAAAATTTTGCAGCTAACCCTCTCATAATGATGACTAAGGATAAGAGTACTGATCAATTTATGGAGTTCTTTGTAAAGGTCACCAGGTAATACGAAATGTTTTGACAAAATGAAGGTAATTGGAATGAAAATAAAGATACATTTTCATAAGGATAACTTTTTTGTAATCTAGGAAAAAAAATGAGAAAATCTAAATGAACCAAAAATTGGTTTATAGCTTGTTGAAAATATAATAGTGCCCTGTTGTTTGGAAAGGCTTTGGAAGAAGTAAAATCTAAATTGCATTCATTTGCAGTGTGAGTATTTGAAAATGACATAGTAGAATGGAGGTGATGGTCAAGGGTTAGGACCATAGTACACTCAGGAGCTGAATTTAAATCTATTCCTTTATTTCAAGTGAAGAGCATAGTCTCACAGTTATCTCCAGGATGGGAGTTTCCATTGATGCCAAACAGCACTTCTATCTTAGGGCATATAGCGATGAGTGTCAATGATCCAGAGTAGGCCGCCTGTGGCTATTCTTTCCCTTAATGAAAGCTAGAAGAAATGGTAAGCAGTGTTTATGATCCCTAGTGTTTGGCCCCTATTGGACACCAACCAAAGTGTCAAATGAGCTGCTTTGTCCTTTCTTTGCAACATTTAGAAACATAGGATATCTCTGCCTTATTCCATGTACAGAGATTTTGAATTCCACTTTCCACCATTGCTTACCAATGGATTTGTGCTAGTTAACATGAGCTTTATTTGGCTTCTGAGTGAATAATTGGTTTTCGAACATTTTTGTATAATTTTAGTAGAGATGTGTGGAGTAACTGAGTTCTAAATTTTATTTTACTACAATGCAGTTTTTAAAAGTATGGAGTGATCAAGAGCTCTGTATTTCTTTTTCCTGAAAAAATGGTGGATGTGTCTTTCAGTTAACTACAATATTTCTGTACAATATACAGTTCCTGAATAGGATGCTGAACCATTGTTGGTTTAAACTGCACCAATCTTCCTCTCCTTTTGAAATAAATTGGTTATATTTTTTTAAAATGAAAACATTTAATTTTGTTTGCTAGGTATCTTTAGGTCATGTAATAACCTCCCATAAGGCACACAAACTCTTCTAGAAAAAAGAACATGTTTGTTATTATGAGCCAGTACAGTAATCTTTTAAGAAGAGGCCTTGTCTAATGAAAAATTAAAAGGTTAACACTAATTAGGTGTATTGCAAATTGATTCAAGTGTGTTCCTACTTGATTCCCATATGGGGTATATACGCATGAGGTGTTGTAGTGCATCCTGTTCCCTGTGCTTCAGCATAGCTGATTTCCTGCTTTGAGTGCAGTGTTTATATAGCACTAAACCAGGAGTAAGACAAGCTACTTTGCACAGATATGCACTTAAGCCAGTATACTCCCAAGAGCATATATCCTTTTTAAAGTGGCTTAGGCATCTTAGCCTTATATTGCAGGCATGTTTACCTTCCACTTTTTACCATGGAAACTGAAGGTACTTCCTGAAAATTCCACCAATCAGAATCTAGAGAGGAAAAAAAATCCCTTGGTTTTTAAAATAGATTCTGTTGGGGCTTAATTTGCCTGGCATAGCTGAAAGAATAGAATATTGAATGCATCGCAGGAAATTGTACAGCCTATTGATTAGGTGGTAGATGGTGATAATTGTGTGTATGTGTGTAAATACATATATACACAATATGTAAACTAAAATGAGTGATTTTTTTGAATTGCAGATGACATGTAGTGTAAGCAGTTGTTACCTTTAAGTATAGAGGTTTTGTAGCATTTTTAAAACATTGCTTTTTCTGGTGAGGAAGTGCAGTAATGGGGAAAATTACACTAACTGAATCTCTGCCTACAGCTGTTAAAACAGAGGAGCTTTGTTTGGGGAGAGATGGCAACAGTAGTAAAGAATGAAGTTAACAAGTAGAAAAGGGGCATTGCATGTTATTGGAGGTCAAATATGTACATTACTGAGTATTTTCAGCAGCCTGCCTGTATTGAATTGGTTAAGACAGTGGTTCTACTAGAAATGATTGTTTCATTTGTTGCCCTCTTCTTAGGAGTTGGGGCTTTATATTATATGTGAAAGTAACAGAAGAAAATAGAATGTATCATCTTAAATTCTGCTATTACATGAAATTATATTAAGAAGCATTCATGTAGAAGATAGGTTTATCTGCCCTCTTAAGGCGAAAAATCCAATTTTAAAGCAGCTATCAATGATGTTATATTATCCTCTTCATTGCTTAAATGACATAGCCATTCTTCAGTTTTGTTCAGGTACATAAAAATGTTCAGGTACCATATAGAAGCTGGTCAGGAATTAATTTTCATTCCCACTGAAACTAGATCCAAAAGTAATGGGCATAAACTGTAGATACTTAGCTTTATTTTAATATAAGGAAAAATCTTCCTGATGGTGAAATAGTATAAATGTGAAATAGTTATTTTGGAGAGTCATTTTTTTTCTGGTGGTTTTTTCTAGTTCTACCTTAGGTGTGAAAGCTATTCGGGATGATTTTGAGTCAGACCTTCCAGCACTATATCTGCCTTAGGTGACAAGCCGGTCTGTCAGTTCCTTTCTCAGTTGATTGATCAGCACTCAGTTGATCTGAAAAAAGTGGATCCTGCCAGGAAGAAAGAAGTAGTTTACTTATGGTGAACTTCATCTTTGGATGAACCACCTCTCATGGTCTAATTGGTTTTCCACCACATTAGGGAGGGATGAAACACATGACTTTTTGAACTCCATAGTTCTATGATTGTACTGTACAGATGGGCTCAGATTTTGTTTAATGAAAAATCATTTTACATATTTTATAGATCCTAGGGTTGTTAAATTCAATAGGATGTATGCTGTGGATACTACACATAAGGTTTTTAAGGATGTAAGAGTTTATTTTCTAAGTTGAAGAGTTTGATATTCTTGATAAATTAAGTTATTCCTTTAGAACAGGACATAAACATAGTTTCAGAGAACTATTTGGGACATTTAAAGACTGGTGTCAAGCCCACCTTCTGCAGATATTTTAGAAATAGTGTAAGAGAACAAAAATTAGTGTTTGTTAAAGTTCAGAAGACTAGGAAAATGGCTTTCTATCAATATACAATTTATAGAGTATGTAAGACCTATGTGGGTCATAGTCTGGATGGATCTTGGCGATCAACAATTATTTTTCAAATAGATATTTTAGTTTACAAATTTCTTCAAAAATGAATATGCGCAAATGAGTTTTGAAAACATTAACTGAAAAATAATTGCATCTTTTTATGAAATTCAAAAACTATCTGTAAATAATTTCAAACCAATGATTACTATAAGCCATGCAAACTCACTATAGTCTAGTGATTTGTGAAGATTGTCAAGTCTTAGTGTGGTTTTTAAAAATCTCGAAGAAGATAGTTTAGAAGTGCTCTTGTCATAGCCTTTATATGTAGTTTTATTACTCTGAGCCAGTTCTTAGGATTTTTTTCTGCCTTTAAATCCACAACTTGATTTTGGTTGCTTTAATGTAAAGTTTTTTAAAAAAGTTATCTGTGCTAATTTGTTTGCAGAAAATCTTCAACAAATGACTTGTGATACCTTAAACACGGTTTATTTGTTACCTATGTATGAGAAATTATGCAAAATAAACCAGTTAAGAATTAACTATCCAAGTTAATTCTTCTTTCACTTGAGTAACAGGGATTATGAATTTTAATCATGTTCATTTATGATGAATTTAAATAAAGATTTTATTATTGTGTCATTTTTTTAAAAAGTTCTGAATATCATCTTTTTCTTGCAACTTTAGGCAAAGTTTACATCTGAGTTTAAAATGATGAAGGGGGGAGTTTTTCTGCATTGTGCAGTTTATATAATCCTTTCTTCATATTTCAGGTAAAACTGATCTTAAGTTTGAATTGTTTTAAATATAAACACATTGCTTTCCTATTTTCAATAGGAAATAATGCTTCATAATGATGATACTAATTGAAAACTAAAATATACTATGAGTCAATTGAATATTGAAACGTCATTTGAAATATGATACAAGAAAGAATAAGTAATATAGACTAAAAAACTGCACAATTATGCTGAATGTGTAAATTAATTGAGACAAAAAAGGAAGTTGTTTTTTTTATATTGCTGCCTGGTTTGTTTGTTTTCTGAGATTACTGCAAGTTTAACAAGCTCACTAAAAGAATGCCTGCTTTCACAGAAGGAGAAATCTTCACATCAAGATGACATACTGTTTATGCCAAATTATATATACAACATTTTGTATGTGATGAACAAGGCAAAAGATACCTTGGTTGTTGTTTTTTTAAAAAGCTATGAGATACACACCATTTACATGTTCTTATTTCTTAAATTGCCTAAATAATATTTGGTGAATGCAGATTATATTCTTCAAAAAATTGGCACTGAACTTTTTATTATACAAGTGCCATGAAAAAGAGGAAAGATACAATATCTTTTATGTATTTATTTAGCATTCAGTTCTCTGAACACCCTTGATCAATGGCCAAAGTATTGACATAGATTTCAAGTTGGTGAAAAATTTACACCTAAATGGTTTTGGCATTATAGATAACCCTTTTGTATTTTTTCCTCATAGTTCTGCTTCGATAAAAAAAAACCATTTTGCAGTTAGAAATAAGTACTTTTGGTTTGAATTGGGTTATGGCTTGCATAAGGAAAGCCATGGCAGGGTTTTCCTTTTTTTTTCCTGGGTTGCTGTTGCTACACTTCCTGAAATTCACTAGAGGTCCTTCTGACTCCAATCCAGTCTGTGTTGACAATTGGAAGCACAAATGTAAGCTTTGTAGGTAGTAGCTGAAGTACCTCTGTGCCAACTCTCAGTTTCTTGAATTGTTTTGTAGAGATGAAAAAAAGAGAAGCGGGTAATTTTATCTGTTTATCTCAGCTGATCTACTTTGACTAATTGACTTGCAAAACAATACATAGGATTTTCATCCTGTAAAAAAGATGATGCTCCAGTTTCTCAAGTTTTTGAAATTATTGGCATTGTATTTGATTTAGATGTTTAATAATGACTTAGAAGTGTGCAAAAAATAAATAGTTATATCTAGCATTTATGCTTGATTATGGAAATCTCATATGGTTTGTACAATTCAATTTTCAAATTCAGTATAATAATTAACTATTTGCTACACCAACAGTGTTACATAGTAAAATATTTCAAATATTCCAGCCAACATTCAAAATCCGTTTGAACAGTTGAAGAGTTTAATACACCCAGTGCTTTTATATGATTACTAGACAATCTGTGACCCTTGGGTCATCATTCCAGAGATATTTCCTTACCGGATTCCTCAATGGCTTCAACAGTGGCAGAGCTTATAATGTATTTGAAAAATTCTTAGAAGTTTAGGGAGATATTTAGAGATATATCTGTCTTGAAAAATAGCCCATGTTGAATTGTATAGCACAGTCAAACTTCAGGAGTTGACTACAGGAAATATATTATTTTTGAATTATGTCATGAAATGTTTTATAAAAATTTGCCAAATTTCCATTGCATGGGAATTATGGGACCTGGATTTTGAACACATTTATCTGTAAGTTAGCCCATTTGAGATACCTTTAGTAGTATATAGATCAATACGAAATGAAGTATATACTATATACTTCTTAGAATATAGCTATATCATAAATCGGTCTAATTGAACAATATGGTGAATGTATCAATATCTTAAGAAAACAAAATGCTCATACAACAGCTTCCCTGGCCTTCAGCTGCTCTGAAAAAAATTTTTTTTGGCTTACATTCTCCTCATAAATGTTAGATTCGGAAAATGTACACAATATTTTGAAACTCCAGGAAATACAACTAAAAGCTCATGATTTCTAATCAGAGCAATAGGAATTAGCATCTCTATAGCACTACTGCATTTGAAGCAGATTTTTTTTTTATCACAAATATAAAGATAATGCAAAGAGATAAAAAAAATAACAACCATCCAAGTATTATATAATAAAAGAATCCTTGCAAAGAAACGAATAATATTTGAACAAATAATACTTGGCTGGTTATATTTTTTTATCTCTTTGCATTATCTTTATATTTGTGATAAAAAAAAAATCTGCTTCAAATGCAGTAGTGCTATAGAGATGCTAATTCCTATTGCTCTGATTAGAAATCATGAGCTTTTAGTTGTATTTCCTGGAGTTTCAAAATATTGTGTACATTTTCCGAATCTAACATTTATGAGGAGAATGTAAGCCAAAAAAATTTTTTTTTCAGAGCAGCTGAAGGCCAGGGAAGCTGTTTTATGAGCATTTTGTTTTCTTAAGATATTGATACATTCACCATATTGTTCAAATAGACCGATTTATGATACAGGCTATATTCTAAGAATTTTATCTCTTAGCCCTATATGTTATAAAGGGCTTTCTAGCATAGACTAGTTTCATATTGATTATATGCTTTTCATACTATCTTTGAAATGAGTCAAATGTGTTTAAAATAATTTTTGCATTTAGTTTCCTGTGTTTCTAAATCCTTCCACCATATTTTTTGACTCTTAGCAATTGTGTGATTTGCTTGAATGAAAGAACCTCTTTTCCTGATAGGAAATTTAAAGCAAAGTTTACTAAATATTAATAATATTTTGTGAATAATTTAAAAACTGCTTATAATGTCCCCTATGTTTTGATTGAAGTACATTTATTTGATTAAAGTGATGTAAATAACTTGTAAGGGTTGGTAAAAGCAAGTATGCAATTCATTCCCAAAGCATGAAGAGTTCAGCTCCATTTCTCAGATTACTATGGCATCGAATTCCAGCAGCTGTTCAGTGTGTTGCCTCCGATTAATGCGACTGTTGCCCATATGTGTGTAGCAATTCATTATGCTAAGAATGTTGAAAGATTCCTGCCTTCTGTTTTCTCCAAATTATTTGCATACCTGCATCCATTCTTTCTTGTTACATTCTTAATGGGATTGAGAACTATGTATTTGTATTATTAGTTACATTGAGAGATTGGTTATAATGGATAAACTGTTGATTTTTTTTGTAAGTTTAGCAAAAATAGGTTTTACTATTGGCTTTCCTATTGGGTTTTCTGAGCTTGTATTAGCAATCCCTTGTGTGTGTGGAACACCTGTGCTTTGTGGGTTTTGTGGGTGGGGAGAAAACAAAACACTTTAAAAAAAATAAAAACTCTCAAGTGGCACCTTCATTTCTTTTCCACATATTAATATCACTATATCAATGAAATCCTCAGCTACTTTCAAAATAAAATATAAATGTTCACAAGTCTCCTAAATTGCTGATATAGGTTGTATGTTCCAATTCTAATTTTTGTCATGACTAGTTTTTAATGGTATGCAAGTGAGATGATTACGTACTATCTTCTGCAATTGAATGAGATTGGAAGTATTTCAGAAGTATTTCAAGGACCATTTCCTGATCTTTCCAGGAAATTCCTCACTTGACATAGGTTTACATATTATACAGTGCAAATGTTTTTAATTCAAGATACCCCACACAAAAGTGATTTAGAGATTGGCAGATCAGGAAGGGATTATTGCAGTAGAGAAGTTAAGCTAGAAATAACCCCTTTAAGTTAATTATGCTTGGCAGAAAAGTATGTTAGATAGATGTTTAAATATTGCCTATGCAACATTTATTAAAATTAACCAGAATTTTACTAAAACATTTATTACGGTGACAATCTTTATGAGAGTAGCGATGTAAACATATTTCAAACTTTTTTTTAATTGTGGTTATCCTGAGAACTAGCAAGAAGAGTATCGTATGTAATAGAACAGAGACACTTGTAGTGCATGATGGACATCTTTACAGTAGCGATTGAATATTTTTCAGTGAGGGGTGTGTGATATATCCATTATTTAAATGTAGCTTCAGTATTTTGAATGGATATTATGACTTGAAATGTATTTCTATTTTGCATAACTAAATGACTTGACACTACTAATCTTTTTGATCTTGCAGCCCCACAGAAAGTCCTTTATGAAAACCTCAGATTGATTTCATGGTTAACCACATGAAACATTTATATTAATTTCTTGACTTACAGAAACTGTCATTTAGAATCAATCAAGGCTTTTTTATACCTTTGTAGTCCCATAGGTCCCATTGTATGTTTATATGATTTTTGTAGCTATATGAACACTTCTGCTTTTGTCTGGTTATGTGAAACTAACATCTTGACATACAAAGCTTAAGCAGGTGGCTCCCAATCTCCGATCCTCCAGGTTCTTGGTATAGTTTGATTTCTGTGTAATATGTAGAAACCTCACTATATAATTGAAGACAGTTGTAAATCATAGGCTTTTTTTCCTAATGAAGAACTTCACTGATTAGTTTTTGCCCAAATCTAATGAAACAATCTACATTGTTCTTATATTTTAACACTGCATAGTATACCATTTTTAAATTTAAATTTTAACAATTTTGTTCTTTTTGAAGAATCTTTTCTACTACTTAAATTAGATGCCCTGTTAATAAATGCAAAATGATACTATTTTCTTGGTCTAGTTAGTTTGATTTCATCCAGAAATCTCTGAGTTGCTTATAAACAGATCATGGGATGACATTTTTGAAGCTGTACTTTATTTCTCAGACTGTTGAGGCACTATTACTATACACATTCATTCCCATTGGCAGAAATAGTAGTATTATTTTTGGCCAAGGTTGCTCTAAGATTTGATTCTGCTGTAATTTCTACTTTGCCAATTTTCTGCCTCAGGCATCAAAATATTTTGGCTGGCACTAGATGTCACGTACGTAACTTGAATACTACATTGGTGTTGGAACTTGCTTGAGTGACATTTTATAGTTTGGGATTTTCTTATACATAGCTCTGTACTGCTAGGGATGTACTAGTACAGGGGTGTCAAACTCATGGCCCGCAGGCTGGATGCATCGCGGTGGCCACGCCAATGCCTGGTTTAGTGAAAGGGAAAAAAGTCTCGTGACAACACTGTGACAATGCGAGTTTGACGCCCCTGCACTAGTAGATCTGATAGATTTGGGTTTGGTTTGGGAAGAATCATTTCTATATGTTTTATTAATTCAAACACGAGTAATAGAACAGCAAATAGTATTATTTTTAATGAAGTAATCTGTGATGGTTTCATTAGAAAGGGGGGAAATAAAGTTTATACTGAAATAAAACATCATTAATGCTTTCCCCTCTGTTATACATAATCCACTGATTAAGCATCATAATGGAAATATGAGTTTGTGTATGTTGGTATATTTTGTCAATGTCTGGAGTGTTTTTGTTTAAAGAGAATCTTTAAAAGTTTGCATAACATTCTGACTGTTTCAGTAACACTGGTTTGGGTTTTTTTTTTGCGAGTTTGGTTATTTTACATGTTGAAACAAAAGCTACTACAATCTTCAGTGTCCTTTCACTTAAGTTCCTATTCTCTGTGCACTTTCATCCAAAAGTGCACTAATGATCTTGTTTGTTTCAGTGTGATCTTGAATGGCTCAGCCAACATCTCTTCATTCATAAATAAGGTATTTGTTTAGCTAGTGCAACTGAATAGATTCAGAACTTGGAAGAGAATCCTCTGAAGTAGTTCAAGGAATACAAGGTGACTCACAGGAGAGGCAAAAAGGATCAGACCAAAAAAATCCTAGCATTGTGCTGTTGGGATGTAAGCCCCACCCCTTTCTGCATATGTTGTGATGGGGTGTCAAACTTGTGGCAAGTGGGCCAGATGCATCATGCTCTGGCCATCCCCACCCCCAGTTTAGCGAAGGAAAAAGTGATATGTCACATGACAACGTTGACGCTATGAATTTGACACCCCTGTGTTGTTGATATTGCATGAATTGCCAAAAGGAGCAGAGCTTGCAGCTGGTTTTTTCATTATATCAAAATCAACCTAATCCTGCAGACACTGTTAAATGCTACTTTGCTTTGTCCTTTCCATTCCTCCACTGTTGAACATTTTGAGAATTATTTCGATTTCTAAGATTATTAGACTATTAGTATACATTACCTGTACAGATATGATGACCAAATTAGAGATAAGTAGTTTTAGGCAGGAAAAATGTTAAAAGCATCTCCTCAGATATGATAAATTAAGCTAATTCTCCTTTAAAATGATTGAAAAATTAGGAATTGAGTCAACCAGTATTGCAAGAAGACTGTTGAATGAATTTCAGCTTACTAAGCAACTCACTAAAATTGAGCCTGATATAAACTTTTATTTTGAAACCTGATAATAGTCTTTCTCAACTATAATGTGAAAACAATACATTTGTAGACCAATGAAATGTTAGTTTGGCTCTGAAATAAATTTTCCGCCCAGTTTGGAGCCAGGCACATTTGCTTAACATTTTCACTGCAAGTGATTGTTGTGAGATTGAGAGTTATGGATATTCCCTTATGATCGTTTTAAAGTTTTTAACGCCAAGTTTGTGGAATAATTTGTATAAAAAGAGCTGTAATACTTGCCTATATGCTCCATTCATTTTTGTTGGCGGAAGACGTTAGACCAGAATCATAGAACTAAGAAGAGTTCAAAGGCAGAGGAATTGAGTGTTATGGGGAGCAAATGACAAGATGTGTCGTTGCATCAGAGGTTATGATACAAATTATGAAATTGCATTATGACACAAGTATCATTATTATATCACTGAGATTTGTTATGGACACTGCAGCTTCATTGATAATATTATCAGCACTTCTACATTAATATATGCAAGCAATTGCCAGGCAGTATTTTTCTTCCTCTTCATATCTAATGGCTAACAGATACCAAACAGTATTTTTGTTCTGAGAAAGATACAAACTTTTATTTACCTATATCAAAAATGACCCAATAGCTTGATGTGTGGAATTCTCCCTGCAAATGTAAATGATAGTCTTCTGGTATGATAGAATTAAAACTATTTTCATTGGACAGTCCCCTTGCTGTTTTTCAGATGTCTAGTAAAAACATACATGCATCTCAAAACAATTAAGATTGCCACTTGTACATCATAGGTCTGTGGTAGCAAACCTATGGCATGTGTGCCACAGGTGGCATGCAGAACCCTCCTGCACATTTGTGCATGTGCAGGATGTCTCTTGCACATCCGTGCATATTTGCATGCATTTCCGCACATGAATTTATGTGCATGTGCATATGCATTTTCACGCGTGTATGTGCCTTGCAGTTTGGCCATGCTCACGCATGCACAGTCTGGGCATTAGGTGCCTAAAAGATTCACCACCACTGTCATAGGTTATATTTATATATGGTGTATACCATATTGACTAGATTTATATATAGTACCCATGAAACACTTGGGGCAAACTCCAGGACAGTGGAGGACAGGGAGGACTGGTATGCTATGGTCCACAAAGAGTTGCACATAGCTTAGTGATTAAACAATAACGACCAGCCATAAAACATAATTTACAGATAATAGTAAGCGGATTCCTGAACAGCTAGTCCTCACTTAGGGACTACTTCAGACAGCAACCCTTATCTTTGTGACAAGTGCCTGTTTTTATAGCCTTTGAAGCATCTCTCAGTCACATGTTGTTAGTACCTGTTGTCTTGTACCAACCCCTTTTTTTCTCGTCACCCTCCACAGAGCTAAGAGATTGCCTAAAGAGGCTATCTATTCCTGAGTTGCTTTCCTCTGTGCTGCAGCACATCCCTAAAAACTGCTGACCGCACAGGTTAACAAGCTCAGCTCTGTGGTCTTAATTAGTTGATTACAACCTTCAGGCCAGTTTAGGCTGTGTCTGACACTAACAAGACTCTTAAATCAGTTTCACGCTAAAGGCTTTTGTTTGCCTCTTAAGTGGCTGGTGTTTTGCAGTCTCAAGAGTGCTACCACATTCCTTTCAATGTCTATTCTGCATTATGTATCTGCTTACTTTGAGGTAATCTTTCCAGTAAATGTATACAGATATTAATTCTCTTCTTGCTAATTATCCCAGCCCCAGGGTGAGCATTCCAAAGAAAGCTATAATATTTCCCTTTTACCTGGATTCCTCATGAATCAAGTTCTGGAAACCACCTCCGCCATTTGGACTCACCCAGCAGTTTAGAGGTTGTATGTTTCCCATGCTGCAAAGCAAAGGAAAACAAAAGTAAAGAAAGATCACGTGATTTTTCACTTAATGACTGCTTTGCTTAATGATTGAATCACTGAAACCAATTGCAGTTGCTGAACAAGGATAACTTGTGTTGAGCGGGGAAAAAAAGGACCACTGGTGTGATGCATATATGACCCTAGGGGCATCCTAGTCCTAAAAACAGTTTTTAAATTATGTCATTTTTTTCCCTTTCATCCACATTCTGCACTCTGAAGAATTGGTAATTGCTACGTTATTGGAGTAACAACGTCCCATGTTTCGCTGTATATTTTGTGCTGCAATGTGATGTCATGCTGGCCACATGATTGTGGAAACATCTTTAGACAGCCCTGGCTCAGTGGCTTAAAGAAGCAGAAATGACCTCCATCCCCTAAAGTCAGCTACGACTAGCAGAGTAATTTAACCCACAGAGGGTCCCTCTATTATTGGTGAAAGAGGAAGGAGAGGAATAAAGCAAAATATATGAGGAGAAATATGCATTATTTTGTTATGCATCTTGCCTTTGGTTAACAACTAAGTTGTAACTGGGCATAGGAATCAGCGTATTGTGCCAACTGCTTCATGGAAAAGATGAGTTCTGATGAAGGATTTTTAAGGAATAAAACAAATCATGTATATGAGTTTTGATGGTTTGCCACAGCGTCTATTTGTGAATAAGTTACCTGAGCCTACATGCTTAAAATAGATGTTTCCTTACATACAACATGCCTTAAAGAAAAAAGTAATTGCCTCAAGTGGTACTTAGGATTATTATTCTGCCTCCCTTTTTGTTTGAATATATGTATTCAATGCACCTTTAAGTACAGATTCACAGGTAATCCTTGATTTGCAACCTCAATTGGGATTGGGATTCCCACTGTTAAATTGTAATCATACCTCACCACATGTCCAGACCCGATTTTATGATCACTTTACTACAATTTAGAGTGGAATCATCACAGTCCTAAGTGTGAATTCATCTTAACTAATGGTGGAGTTTTTCCCTAGAAATAATAAAAAAAAACTTCCCAAATCATGATCACATGACAATGGGAGGCTGCAACCAGTTGTAAATTTAAGCTGGTTGCCAAATGGTTGATCAATATGCCAATTGCTATTGTATGACCATGGGAGCAGTTGTTAAATTTGAATTTAGGTTGTAACTGACTTTTTGACATTCAGCGGTGGACTGCAACTAGTTTAACAACTGGTTTGCTGCTGTGCAGCTTCAAAACTTCAGCAATTTAGCTTACCAGAGACAGCCCCGGTGAATAGGAAAGTTGCAGAGGCGCGAAAAATAGCTGTGGCGTGCGATTCAGGTGAGCAAGAAAGAAAAAATGGGGATATAGGGCGGGTGGGCAGGGCCAACTGATTGTCACAACTACCAGTTTGATAGAACAGGTGTGGCCAGGCAGCATCCCACCACTGCTATCATTACTTCGAATAGTTGTTAAGTAACAAGTAATAACTGTAAGAAGTTAAGGACTATATACTGCTTGAGCTGAAACTATTTGACATCTTCTAAAGTAAATTTACTTGAGAGCAGAAAGTAGCATGCTCCTTGACCTTTGAAAAGAGTGCATTTAAACATAATTTGGAAGGTAGTTGTAAACCTGGTTCCAAACCTCTCGTAATTTGCCAATAATAGGAAGGTATAACAAATTCTAGATAGTCGCTTATATGCAAGGAATGAAGTTTACATACTAGTATTTTGATTAATGTGATATGCAGCCCTTTAACAGCATCTTTGCAATGCTGACATATGAGAAACTATTCCTCAGATTTTACATGATTACAGAGCCTGACGTAAATATTTATGTCTGTAGTTGCCCATTTCAAACAAGTGAATGTGGGCAGCGAACAATGATAAATTCAATCACAATCCCCTAATGTTTAATCCAGAGGTCATCTTAATATGTGCTGTTTGGAAATTATCAGAGAAATGACAGCTACTGTTATTACTGACTCCTGAGGGAATTGGGATATAAATAAGCATGACATTAGAATAAAAGTTTCCATGTTGTAGATTTATTTCATCATTTGGGGGAGATAATCCTCTGGTATTTTTATTCTGTTTTAATTGTATGGGATATTTTTGTGATTCTTTATACAGGTAGTCCTCAACAACGCAACAGCTCATTTAGTGACCATTGAAAGTTACAACACTGAAAAAAGTGACTTATGACTGTTTCACATGTTGTTGTAGCATCCCCATGGTCACATGATCAAAATTCAGATGCTTGGCAACACTCATGATGATTGCAATGTCCTAGGATCAATCATGTGATCACTTTTGCATAGTCAAAATTCACTTAAAAATATGTTACTAACTTAACAATTGCAGTTAACAATTGTGGCAAGAAAGGTAATAAAATGAGGCAAAATTTGCTTAACTCTCTCATTTACAAACAAAGTTTGGGCTCAATTGTGGTCCTAAGTTGAGGACAATCTGTATATTATTTTACTGGTATTTTAGTATTTGATTTCCCAGGTAGCTGTTGGAGCACTCTTGAATTGTTTGTAAGAGTCTGATCCTAGCTGAGTGGAAAGTATGTTCAAATCCATAGACATAGCTTTATACAATTTATTACTATTTTAGATGGAAAAAAAGTACATTTTAATAGAGTCAGTTGATAATAATGAATAAAGGAATATATGGATGTGCTAAAAGAGGATATGAAGTTAATTGGGGCGAGAGTAGAGAATACCGAGGATAGAGTTAGGTGAAAAAAGATAATTCACTGTGGTAACCTCTAATGGGAACATCCGAAAGAAGAAGAGTTAGATCATAAAGCTTTAATATAAAATATAATCGTAGATACCATGATGACATATTTAGTGTAATTTTCCCTCTATATTTTTTATTGAATTATTTTAGCTTTAAGAGAAATAAATAGTAAAAGCATTGAGCACATGGGCACTGTGGGGAATGTATATGGAAAATCTTTTGGAAATTAAAAAAAATGTGTTGTTTTGATACAGCTTCCAGATGGCAGTCACGACCAATACCTGAGGATATGCAGCCAGAAATATGGATTGCACAGGAATTACGGCGTATTGGAGATGAATTCAATGCTTCCTATTGTCCAAGAAGGGTAACTTTCAACATTTTTATTGTTTTACATTCTTTTGCTTATTCCGGTGATGTAGCTTTCTCTACTTAAACAAAGGACAGGGAAAAGCAAATGTTATGTATTTCAACATTTGCTAAAATACTGGTTACTCAAATATATTATTATTTATTTCAACATTTGCTAAAATACTGGTTACTCAAATATTATTATTATAGCTTTAAGAGAAATAAATAGTAAAAGCATTGAGCGCGTGGGCAATGTGGGGAATGTATTTAAACATGACATATTTTGCCTTTTTATATTGAAAGCACACAGTTATTTGTAGTGTATTTGCAATTTAAGGAGCATACATATCTTACACAATAAATAGGCCTATGCTCCAGACCTCATGCAAATACAGCACCCATCTACTACCTATACCCATGTCTGTTCAGGCTTCAGTGGAGACCTGAGAAAAGACACTACTTTCAGGCTTACATGGAAACCTGAAAAACAAAATAGGTGTTTTATGACAGGCTCTGTGTCAATCACTACAGCAAAGATGGTTGGTTGGTTGGATGGATGGATGGATTCTATACAATCTGTATCAATTTTAATTACATTGTGTGATATATTAATGATGTATACACAAACCAGTAGTACATATAACAGATATAACTTACTGAACTCTGAACTGGTGAACCTTTTGAAACTGCATACTGCACAATGGTTATATATTCCTGCCCTACACAGTTTCTTTTAGAACATTATCTGCACCATTAGTATTTAATTTAACTTTCATCCTCCAGTATTCTTAGCTTGGCATTTACAAGTACTTTCGACTTACAATCTTTCATTTAATGACAATTTGAAAAAAGGTGACTTACAACTGGTTTTCACATTTATGACTGTTGCATCCTTCCTGAAAATCACGTGATCAAAATTTGGGGGCTTGAAACTGGCATGTGATGTAATCACAGTTTGTAATTTTCCCAGCTATCTTCCAGCAAGTAAAATCAATGGAGGAAATCAGATATATTTAATGACTACATGATTCACTTAAACATTGCACTGATTCACTTAACAACTGTGACCAAAAAGATTGTAAAATGGAACAAAACTCACTTTAATAGCTGCCTGCCTTAGCAGTGGAAATCTTAGATTCAGTGCTGATCGTAGGTCAAGGACTACTTGTACTTAACTGTGATAAAAATCCCCTTTAATGCTAAGACCATACCAAGATTACCTCAGCAACGGGAACTGACTTGTTCCTGTTGGGAACGGAAAGTGAAACCAAGTAATGCTGGATTTGGCAGGAGATCATGTAGACTTCAGTTCAGGCGACTGAACTAAGGTAAGAGAAAATTATGGTTTAGAACATGGGTCCTCACACTTTTTAATCAGGGCCAGTTCATGGTCTCTCAGATTGTTGTGGGCCCGGACCAGCTGGGTAGTGTGGCTAGGTAGTCATGTGACTGATTGGGTGTGGCAAGGTGATTGTGTGACTGGTAGACGTGGCCAGTTTAGCAGTCCATTAAATGATACACACAAATTAAATTTGTTATGCTCCTGGGGATAGAAAGCAGGTTAGTGAAGGGATATGTGCTGCCTTGGGATGTGTGTGAAGGACTTCTGTGTGTGTCTCTCTCTGTCCCGCCCCTCCTCCCTCCCCATCCCCCTCCCTCTCTCTGCCAAAAACAGGCCTGCTTTTGGCCTTTCCGACCTCTAGTACCACTCTGCCAGCCAAAAACAGGCCTGCTTTTGGCCTTCCAAGACTTCCACGCATCCCACTTTTCGCTTTCCCAGCCTCCAGAAGGTGGGTGGGAGCCAGCAGGTAGGCAGGGCGATGTGGGTGGGGCAGCCTCCTGGTCCCATGAGGGCCGGATTAATGGCTTCGGTGGACTGTATGTGGCCCACGGGCCATAGTTTGAAGACCCCTGGTTTAGAACCTAGGACCAAGCTTGGCTTCCTTTGTTCAGTTTAAAACTGAGAAACAGAGCAACTGTTCATCTGGAGACAATGAAAGCAAATTTAAAATAAATGTTTTTTTTTTTAAAGAGAAATGGCATATCACTTTTTGGGATAATGAAGTAGTGCTTTAGCTTTATCCCATTTCTTTGAGTTTTGACATGTTAAAACACAGATTATTTTCAAAAAGCACTGAAAACCTGATCTTATTTGAAGCAGTAACAGAAATTTGCAGATTGGACCAAACTAATTTGGAGAGGAGGAGGTTGAGTCTTCCTTTGGGCTGCATTTTAGGGTCCCCTAGATATCCACTCACAAGGGAAAACCTATAAGGATTTTTTTTTTCACATTTAGGTGGAAAGATTTCTAGGGAACCACAATTTCTCTTTGTATTGCAATGATCAAATTCACAGCCGTCCTTGGCAGCTTTTCCTAGGATTGGATGTACATGTCTAATGACCGTGATGGCCATATCATCAATCTGTGCTTCTAATTTCTATTTTAAGCCATTGAAGTCAGTGGTTGTCATCATGTGTTGAAGAAGTGAACCCCACATTGTAATTCTGTTTTCTATTGTTGCTAATTCTATATTTTATGAGATAGTTTGATATGCTTTGTAAGTTATTGGTATCTGTAGTGAAAGGGAGAAACAAGGAAAGCTTTCTATAAAAGAAAATATCAAGGGCTAATCAACTGTATTACCACATAGGCATTTATAAATTATATTCACCATCTGATGAATGAAATAAATTCCTATGAGGGAAACTTGAAAGTGCATTAGGTTGAGATATGTGAGGAAATACTAAGAATACGGGGAGCTGAGTGATATAGATACAACAGAGTTGGAAAACACCTTGGAGGTGTTAGTTATTTTAGATATAAATAGATATTGTAGATATAAAATAGTTTAAATATTAATAGTAAAGGTAGTACATTATATCTTGTTAGTCCCATTAAAAAAGAATTGTGTGATAATAATACAATTAATGTTACCAGTAATGGTAACATGAGAAACATTATATATCTAGTAGGATAAATGCTATCTGTTTCTGTTGTTATTATTCTAAGAGCAGCCTTATATTAAGAAATTAAGCACAAAATGCTTTACTGGTAAAGGAGGTAGATAGGAAATACTTGAGCTGTGAAATATTAGTAAACTGCATTACAATTAACAGAAAAATGGCACTTCTGACCAATAAAATGATGAATGCTTTTCAAAGACAAAACGGAGATAGCATCTTGACAATTGATGCATGCATTGCATGTCACTTTGAGGTTCCTTGTTGGTTCTTGATGAGTTTTATAAATGGAATAGCTTATGGATCATAATTTGGTATAATTAAGGGTTTGTGGATGGTTCTAGTTTTAAAAATAATGAGAATCACTGCCACTATATGGGAAATTTGTATTGTATGCGGCAACTTTTGATAGACAGAAGCTCTGTCTAAAAGCAATTGTGTTGCTTTTGGTCATAACGTAAGTAGATCCTTTTTTGGAGTTCAATGTGTCCAATTTTATATTGTCCAATTCCAAATATCAGTTGCAACTTGATTCCTTCTGCTGAAATTTTGTATATGCAATATACATATAAACTGTTCATTTTCCGCCATACTTTAAATGCCCTTTCTGTTTCTATGGCATTCATCCTATCCTCTTGCTGTCCTTGTATATGTTGTGGGTTTTTGACTTTTAGGTTGACAGACCTAATACTCTTACATTTGTGTAGGAAAGGTACTAGTGGGCTTGTGATGCTGAATCTTTGCCATGAGGGACTGTAGCCAAAAGGTAGTGGGAAGGAGGTAAGAAAGGGTTAAGCTGCCTGCTGCCATTTCTCTCCTTTGATTGCCCATGTTATTTGCATCACTGGTTAAACTTGCCCCAGTAACAGACCAATTTTTTCCAGGCTGCTGTTTTCAGCCTGAGAAATATTTCCTCAATACTGTTTTGTTTCCCATTAGCTATTTGTTTTGGCTAAACTTCTTTGGCTGTTTAGTATGTTTTATATTTAGCTCCTTCCGGTTTTTCACGCCTTTATTTTGGACTATGTAGCTTTCTTGTTCAGCTGGCAAAGTATCACACACCTGATTTGTCATATACGAAAATAACGTGCAGAAGGGTGTTCTGTAATGAAATGTTATGATGAGTCATTTAGTTTATATGCGAATTGGATTTTAGACAGTTTTTAGTTTCCTCATATCTGGAAACTTGAGTAGAATGTCCAGCTAGCTGAATGTTACAACTGATAACAATAGTAAATTCACAGGAGACTTCAGAAAGAGCAAGTGGCTGTCAAGGTCTGTTTTTGTTTCCTATGCACCTGCTTCCCTGGATTGAACTTGCAGATTGTTTTGATTCGGATATTTCTTCGTTCCACTGTTGTGCCGATGCAGACACTTGCATTACATCAAACTTTTGGAAGTGACAAGTGTGCAGAAATTAACCCCTTAGCCATTGAGGAAACAAATACATATTTCCTTGGAGTCTGCTAAAGCATCAGTAAAGTTCATTTTTTATTTATAACAAGATTTATATACTGCCCCCTCTCCCTAGGGACTCGGGGCGGTGTACAGCCAATAAAAACATACATAAACAGTTTAAAAATCCAATTAAAATAATTAAATGATGTGTGATCTTGACAAAAGCAGCACTGTTTTCAAGAAACACTGCAATAGTGCAAGAGATGTATAGTCAATGTCACTCAGCAGACTCCAAATATAGTTGTACAGTATGTCTCACTTTCATGACAAGTGCTTCTCTGACAGAAATCAGATTTCATTGACAGTTTCATTAGAATTTACACATTAGTCTGTCATTTCCTTGTCCATCTTTGTTATTATAGCTTCTTCTTTCATCTCTATTTCATATTTTGGGCCCTTTTTTGGCCATTTGCTTTTACTTCAGTTCCAGCCCTTAATCCCATAGCTTTGTTATTTAAAACAATCCAAATATTTTAAAAGATGTGGTTACTGAGGCCTTCTACTTAGTTTGAACCAACATTTGAAGTACACACTAAGTTGAACGGCTCTATGTGTGTAAGTATTCAAACATCAAGATATGCTGTTTTGAATGAAATTGCCCAGTAGCTTAAAGTAGCATCTGGGCTCTGCTCTCTGTTTTGCTATGTTGTAGTCACATAACAAATGTCAACTGATATGCTTTAGTGAAAAGAAGACATTTGTCTAGACATTTTAAACATTTGAATTTAGTCTTTCTTTAAGTACTGTATTGTGGTAAATTAGCCTATCTCTTTTTCTAGAGTTGATGGTCATTTATTTGTAACAGACAAGCGATGATATCCTTTTATCTCCAATCTTAAACTTTGGCTTCTAAGATAAATTTATCTCAGACCAGTTTCCTAGTTCTTGTACAGGCTAAACAGCTTTGATTCTGTTATTTATATATCAAACTTCTCCCCCACGTTTTCTTTTGTGGTTAATTAGGGAAAACATGACATGCTTTACTATATTTTAATATACTTAGAACACAGGCTATGGACACACTAAGGTGGAACCCTTTTCATTAAACTGAAAAAAGCTACTATATGCAAAACACTCTTCTAGACCTGCTGAGCTTTAAGAAGCCTCTGGCAGATGGGGAAAAAAAATAAAAGTATAGAAAATCAATCTCTTACACTGCAGTCCTTTGACTTACCTTTGTTTTGTAAGTAGCTACAATTTCCACCACAGTAAATAGTGCCTTGTGTTTTGTAGATTCCATAGAGAGAACATACCTTTCTTTGTGCATTTCATTATATATCCCCTAAGCACATCCCAGAAATGTTTCTCTTGTATTCTTCCCTCTCCTTTGAAAAGTTAGATCATAGGAACGAGAAGTCTATGCAAAATGTCAGTGCATATGTGGAATGGAGCAAGGGGCATGTCTGCTTCTGCCCTTTCATAGAGACTGCCTGTCATTTCATATCTATATTTGTTCTTGGGGGATTTTGTTGGAGTAGTATGCTTTTTGTATACTTTATGAATTGATGTTTGTGTCAGGTTTTGGAGACATTGCCTGCTTTTGTGGTTTCCCATCCGCTTAACCATAATTAGCATTGGGGAAAAACATAACCCCTGGAACCTATGCATTCTCTCTGTTATGATTGTTACTGCTGTTAAGTTTGCCGTACAGTAAGGCAGTTCAGTAGTTCCTTTAAACAACTTGAAATAAGCCTTATTATTTTGAAAGTAAATTTGTGAAAAGCTAATTTTGGAAGACTCCTGTACTTCCAAGATAAAAATCACAAGTTGTTAGAATGCCCTCAAAGGAATTGCAGGCATGAATTGATTTCCTCTCGTCTTATTATGTAGGAATGGAAATGCCATAGCCTTGCCAGAATCCCATTATGTCAGGTAGATCAAGCAATAATTTGCTGCTGCTGTCCTTCCCTTGCTTGGTTTTTAGAAATATCAGAAATGTTTTATCTTTGCTTGGCTTGAAAACTGAAGAAAGACATAAATAGTTCAGATTTTAGGTAAGATACACCATATGATTTTTTCCAGCTAAAGCAAAGGCAACTGCAGTGGTGCAAGAATCTGGTGGGATAGGACAAAGAAATGACTATAGGCTGCAAAGCAAACTCTTTTTAACCTTAATCTGAGTTAAGTGTATTTATAATTACTTTCCATGAATTTACTAACTTCCCAATTTTGTAATAGGTTATAGAATAGAACAGAATAGAACAGAATAGAATAGAATAACAGAAGGGACCTTGGAGGTCTTCTAGTCCCAACTCCCTGCTTAGGCAGGAAACCCTACACCATTTTAGACAAATGATTATCCAATCTCTTCTTTAAAACTTCCAGTGTTGGAGCATTCACAACTTCTGGAGGCAAGTTGTTCCACTGGTTAATTGTTCTAACTGTCAGGAAATTTCTCCTTAATTCTAAGTTGCTTCTCTCATTGATTAGTTTCCATCCACTGCTTCTTGTCCTACCCTCAGGTGCTTTGGAGAACAGCTTGACTCCCACTTCTTTGTGGCAGCCCCTGAGATATTGAAACATTGCTATCATGTCACTCCAGTCCTTCTTTTCATCAAACTAGGCATACCTAGTCTTTTAGGAGAACTCTTAAATTGTGCATCTCTTACTATAAAATAATTTACCTTCTTAGACTTTAGATCTTTGAAACAGATTTATGACTGCATTTGACACAATGGGCTTTCCTATAGGAAATCTTATACCACAATAAATCTAGTAGTCTTAGGTATCCCAAGATATTATATGTATTGTGGCTGGTCTTCTGAGACTTTTTAGTGTTTGTTTGATGCAAATAAATGAAACTCTCTAATCCATATGCTGATTGTATTTAATTAGTTTAAAACAACCATTTCTAAACAAAGGGTTGAAAGAGAAATAATTGATTTGATTGTCCCCTGGATTATCTGCCTTATTTCCTTTAGTCAAATGAGATTTATGGAAGTTGAAGTCAGGCAGCACACAAATGCGTATGTCTTCTTTTTCTTACATGACTGCATCTTTTCAAGTGTATCTGCATGTATTTATACTCAAAAAAAGCAGTGGGTGTTTATACAGGTGGAGTCACTTGAGAATAATTTGGAGGTTCACTAGTTCATTAGCTCTGGCACAGATTGCCAATAGCTTTATTTAGGTTCTTGGCATACATTATACCAAATCACTGGTTTCTCAGATAAATTATAGCTACCAGATTTCATCCTTTGGGAATCTCTGTAACATTTTCAAGAGTCAACAATTTAGACAATGACACAATTATGCTCTGAGAATACCGTCCTGGTTTTGGCATCTCCTGTTTTTCCCCCTTTCTGTGTGCTCTACCAGATCTCATAAATTATATACCATTTGTTTCTGGTAACAAACCTCACATTAAGCAGCACAGAACAAGATTAAATATAGTGACAGTTACTCCAAACACAGTGTTAAAGATACAGTTCATTCATAAGACTTTCTTCTGCCTTTATTTCTTAGACAACTGGAATCAGAAAACTATGGATTTTGGAGTCTCTTCACCTAGAAGTTGAAATGTGAAAAAATTGCCATTCATGAGGAAAATTAAGCTTGTCTATAGAAGCTTTTTTTTTTTTAAACTGTCTCACGGGCGTTTTAGAGCATGTTAGATGTGCTTGAGTTCTGTGTGATAGGGAGAATCCATTTGAATTAATAACAGTGAGCGTGCAAGCATGATTGAGGCAGACAACAAGAACATCAATGACAGAAAATGGACATAGGAAAAGAATTAGCTAAAAATACAAAATGCTACGAGTTAATCATTTTTTCCATGGTTTGCTGAATGTCCCCAAGTAATTTTGCATCATATTAATACAGCATAGCAATAGCACTTAGACTTATATACCAACCTGTAATCTGTGGAAATTCTAAGTCATCTGTGGTCATGGTTATCCCAAAGGTACTTTTTCAAGAGGCAACTGGACATTCTGGTTTTTTCTTTGAAGACATTTTCAAAAAAACAAACAAACAAAAACCAGAATATCCAGTTGCCTCTTGAAAAAAGCACCTTTAGGACAACCACCCCGTAGTGTTTTACAGTACTCTGTGTGCAATTTACAATGCCAGCATACTGCCCCATTCTTGGATGGATGGAAGACTGAAATAACCTGGAGCCCCATCAGAATTGAACTCTAGACTGTGGGCAGAGTTTGCCTGCCATACTGCATTTTAACCACTGCGCCACTTGGACTCTTACTCCATATGAACCTTAAATGAAAAATAATACTAAAATACATGTCTCAGAAAGAGTGACTTTAGGGTTGAGGTATAATATTGTTGTTTATGCTCCATCTTTCTCTAGAAGGTCAAAAGCAAATATTGTCAGGGTTCCACACAACAACATCAATGCAATCAGAATTCCAGAGAAGCAAAGTCCAAAGAATAAGATTTTATTGAAAACATTGTATTGGTACGATCTGTTGAAATCCCGAATCTAAAGCTTCCGGGATTTCTTCACCCAAGTAAAACCTAAAGTTCCACCCCCATTAATTATCACATGCTAATTACTGTCCAACCGTTTCAAAAAGGAGTCCAACGACTTCTGAAGACACTTCCCCTCACAGGTGCAAAGTGCCAAAAAGAAGTTCTTATGAGAACTAAAGTTATGGAATGAAAACAAGATAAGAAGTTGCCATTTCTAACTTCCCCTTCGCCCTCTCAATGACCCTGCAACAGAAATGTGTAAATGTGTCAAGATCTATATGGCCTGAGTTTTACTGTATAAAACAGCCTGCATAATATAAAATGGAACACACACCCCTATACATAAATGTCCTTTTGGATCTTGACAAATATATTCAGTTGGATATGAGATACGCACAGTTTAGACTAAGGATTAATAATCTCTTCCAACATATACTCAATAGTAGTGGTGGTGAACCTATGGCACATGTGCCAGAGGTGGCACACAGAGCCCTCTCTCTGGGCATATGCCCTAGCTCAACTCCACTGTGTTTCTCCATGGTGTTTCTCGGCGTAGTTTGCAGGGAAACAGAAGTTTGCCTGCAAATGCCAAAACAGAGGAGCTGAGGGTATTCGGATGCCCCGCCTCCCAGCTGTTCAGGTTTCTGGCATGTGTGTGTGCAGCCTAGCTGGTATTCGGGTTTCTGGTGTGCACCTTCCAGTTTGGGCACTCAGTCCCAAAAAGATTTGCCATCACTGCTCTAAAGTACCATTAGTCATGTGGAGTTCTGTTTTTACAGCATTTAACCATGAGCGTTAGAGCAGTTACTATTATTTATTTTTCTCATCCCAGTAAGTAGAGATATAGAAAATGACTGTCTTTTTACTTGAAGAAACTCGTTGATAAATAGCAACCATGCTGTATTTGATTTGCAGCCAATAAACAGTGATGCTCTCTCTCTGTCTTAATACCAGCTCAGTTAGGCTGTTTTCCCATCCAGTTCCTTTCTGGGTTACAGAGGCTCTAGAGGGGGTTAAGCAGACTGGATCTTTCTAGAAGCCATTATTTTGGATCTCTTCCTTTGAAAATTTTGATTTACACAAATGTATACTGTGCTATCAGCTAGCAATTGTATGGTTAAATTAAAAAAAGGAGGATTGTCCACTAAGAAAAAGAAAAATTGAAGCATGAAAAAGCATATTTTCTTGTTTACATCATTTATTAAAAGCAAATGATAGATATCCATGTATTTATGAAGAGAAGTTTAGTGTTCATACAAACAGCTACTGGTCTAGTAATCTGACTAAAGCTTTGCCTTTCATTATACACACATATTTGTTCCCTTTGAGATGTAAAGATACAACTATAGTCCATATGATTGCAATAGAAAATCTTCAAAAACCAATAGGAGATCCTGCTTTGTTACAGTCCTAGTCCCACCCTAATAGTTGTCTTATTGGCCAGTTTAAAACTTTTATTATTTGTGCTTTGCTAACGCTATGCAAAGTACTACATGTGTTAGTACTGCAATTCCCAAGTTGGCTATACATTTGATAATCTTTGCTGCCTCATATGAAAGATCCTTGTTTTAAAATAACTTTATTTCTTCTTTCAGGGTTTATTGGATTACCAGGGAGTAAACCATCAGATCATAATTTTGCGCCTTTTGCATTACATCATCCGCTTCATATGGAGAATGCAGTGACTAGTGTTTCAAGAGGCCATGAAGACTGTTTACTTGGTTCTAGCAACAAAGCCTACGAACAATCTCTCTGGATGCAGCTAATAGCCATTTCTGACTTTGGGACATCCAGCAAATTAAAGGAGCAAGAGGACTCCATATTGTGATGGATTTTTGGAAATGTGTCAACATTTTTAGAAACAAGATTTCATGTGACAGAGCTGACATCATTTTTTGTTGTTTCCTCTATCTTACAACAGAATTGACTGAGCCAGCTACTTTTGTAAAGCTGCCTTAGTTTTTATATTAAAGACATATTGTACAGCTTTTTTAAAGAACAAATCTTTCGAAGTAGTGAGAGGCCAGACTCTAGCATTAGGTCCTCCATTCGTTCCAGATGACTTCCCTGCAGAAGAATTCATGATCATTGAATGAAGTTGGTGGAGACAAGATGGAAGATTGGAATTGATACTTCCGGTTATTCCTCCCCAAATTTCTGCCATTAATCAACTGCCTTTGTGCATCTTTGTGCACCAGAAGGAATTTACAAAGAACATGTCTGCTGTGCAAGTACCAGATTGGATCTTTCTTTGTGCAGAGCTTCTGCTTCTTGCAGTCCAGAGGAAGAAATATTGAAGTTGCTTTGAAAGTTGAAATTAAACTGTGAAAGTTTAAATGCTCCAAATAATCACACCAGGTTGCCTTCTGTAATTTTCTTCCTACATTATTTGTATAGAACATGTATATTCTATAGCATAAACTGATGTGGGGAGGGGGGCAATGTAGCAATAAGTTTTTGCATGTGGGTGAAAGCAGTCCCTACACCTGTGCAATATTGCCCCAAGTTATTAGAACAGGGTCCTACTGGTGATTCCTGGCACTGTTTTGATCCTCATTATGGTATTTTACTGTTGTTTAAATCCAGTTTGGGTGTCTGTAGTTTTTTTTTTAACAAGCACTCTGGATTTAATTATTGCTGCATTTATTCTTAAAATAAATTATCTGGAGGGATGAGTTAGTAACCATAATGTGGAATGTACAAGGACTACTGACTCAGTGTGTGGGTTTGGGGTCGATAGCAGCACAGTATACAAATTGATTCTGAGGGTAAAAATTCCAAAAGACATGGAAACCAATTTTTATTTTATTTTGTAAGTTTTTAACAGCAGAATTTCTGGAACATTCCCCTCCCAAGTGCAGCCTTCATAGCCTCATGTGAAAGAGTAGCTGCATTTTACCTACTATGTTGTTGAGGACTACTTATAGTTTACTTAGGAGAAAAAAAAATCTTGAACAGAGGGTAACTAATTCCAAAAAGCTGGATTGTGCAACCTTAATAATCAAAACAAAGCAAATTGTTTCTCTGAGCCATAGATGGTGGTAAAGATAGTGATTCCCAAACTGTAAACTGATGGTCTGTCATATGCCATGGGAGAGACAAGGTGTGTTTGCAAAAAGGGAAACTTGCCATATTTGATATTGCTTCATCCCCTTTCTGTGCCTAGAGATGGAAACAAATATCCTTCTCAGGATAAGCTTCTCTCTATAAAGTTCCTGGTTTGGGTTCTCTTGCATTTGCCAGGTGCAGAAGTCTTCATAAGCATAGGAAGCTGCCTCATTTTGAATAGAAGTACTGGTCTGTTTAGGTTACTGGTTGTTGGATGGGTCTTTGCCAGCCCTTCTTAGAGATGTACACCCTCTATATATAGTTGCATGCAAAGGTGTAAGCTGGACCACTTAATGATTAACATTCTGTCCCAAAGCCCGATTAAGGTAGGAGAAGGCGTGATGGCAGCAGGTCCAGTTGACTGGTATTTTCTCGAAGGGAAGATACTGCTTCGTTATTTTAGGCACTGATTGGAAACTTAAGTATTTATGAACTGGTAGTAAACCAGTCAAGACAGAACATACTGTGCTCCAGAGAGCAACAGTTGAAACAATTTAAAAGTTTAAACAGACCATTAAGGGGACTAATGGAAATATTCTTTAGCTTTCCTTGCCTTTGGTGTTTACGGGAGAGATCAAACCATTCTAGTTTTTTTTTAATTGGGATGGGAGTCAATTGCTTCCAAAAGGATTAAAATTTTACTTTAAAAGAAAGAGAAAGTTCAGAATATTGAATGTATAAAATTAGTAAATTATGGCATGCACGTAAGCTCAATCTTGAATAAAAATAAATCAAAATATAGCAAGTAAATTTCTAATGTAACAATGGTAGTTAGCAGATGTGCATGCTGACTTGTTTTTAAAAAGCCTTTGCTTCTGAGAAATCTTTTGTCACCCATCATAATCATAAAATGTTTGACTCTTCAAATATCACAGGTGATGTAAAATGTAAAATAATAGATATAGCTTGGGAAAACTCAAAACTGAAAGCAACAGTGATTTAATAAAAATTAAACAAGCGGTAAAGTTGTGCTGCACCACATTATGGTCAGGTAGTTCATATGTCATGTTTGATTGGCCACGCAAGGCAACTGAAAGTGAGTATTTGCATAACAAATTCTGTCTCTTTTTGTCTTTACCATATAACTTTATCTGGTCCTTGATTAGCTATACAGACTGGTACAGTGATTCCAAATACTCTGCCACTTCTGGTTTCACCAGCACCACTGAAAACATGTAACTACCTTCAAAAAGTTACAGGCTTTGACTTCTCTTGAAGCCATCTAAAGTGCATTTGTAGAATCTAGACTCTCTGTATTCATCAACAACACTTCTGTGATTTCTCTGTATTGTTCCATTAACGTTCAATTCTTGTGCCTGTCTGGAATATGTGGAATGTTGGTCCACCTAGTGGAGATTCACTTATTCCCTGTATGTATTATTTTAACCCATTCAGAAGTCCAGTGAATTAAAACAAACACCAAGATCTTCCAACAAGCAAAATGCACATGCAGGTGAAAGTTGTCCACAGAACTGGCTGGTAGTGGAGACTAAAGACTGAAAGCACTGAAAGTGCTAACATTTCTCTTGAAAATGGAGTTGTTGAAGGTGTGTTATATTAGAGTTCTTTACCCATCTCAACAGGCAAAGTCTTTCCAAACTGACAGGGTTAATTGGCTGGTGCATTGCTCTCAGTTTTAAGAACAATCTCAACAACTTCATGCCATCCTGTTTTGTCCCATCTTTTATAGGGCTGTGCAGCACTTCAGATACAATTTCAAAAAATACTCAAGCATTTTTGAATACTCAGGGGAGAGGAACATTGCCCTTGACTGCAACTCCTTAAAGCAGCTGTCGCCTGTATTATGTAACAGGTGTGTGCTTTCTTGAAAAAGATGCAGATGCCTTCAGGAGAGTGCTAAGGTGTAGTCTCCCCTGCATTCTGTAGCACATTTTTAGGAAGAAAGCCATGTTAGTCTATGGTAACGAAAACTCGGAAGAGCTCTAGTAGAAACTTCTGAGTATTACGTGTTATTAAAAGATCATTGGCTTTTGCAAGTTGCAGCTTCCTTAATCTGATGTATACAATGGCTAGATTGACACAGGGTTTAAATTAGGGTGAGGTGGTGAGAAGAGAAAGAAAAAAACAGGTTATGCCAAAGCTGCTTTATCTCATGTGCAACCTGTGCATCTGACGAAGTGAACTGCAATTCAGAAGAGCTTATGACTTTTAATATAAAGTGTTAGTTAGAAAAGGTGCTATCGGAGCCCTTCTGATTTTTTTGAAGCATCATTTGGAATTGTATTTGAAGCACTGCTAACATCCAGTTACAGATTTAGCCATGGAGGCACATATGGTGTTGCTTTGCATGCTTCGCTTTTGCTGAATCAAGCATTCTTTGGTAACTACAGGAGGGAGATTCCTTGTTTGATAATGTCGGTCCATAACTTTCCTAATTTGATTTGTTTTAATTTCAAATAGAAATGACAATGCTGTTAATAGGAATTTGATCTGTATATTTGCATGTTGCTTGCAAAATCTGATTTATTGGAAGAGGAAAAGAAATGGACTTAACAGCTAGCATGCTGCTCAGATTGATACTGTGCAAAATTCTTTCTGTTCCAACTACAGTGATTCTGATATACAACATTAGATGCAAACTTTTAAATTAAGAATTTGCTATTACTCATTGTGTCATAAGATCCTGTATTTAAATTTGACCATATTTTAAATGGAAATAATTACCAGAAGTATCTTTCAGCACAAACTGGCTTATGTTGGTTGCCAACACAGACCCAGAATAATGTGCCTAGACTTCATCTTTCTTTACTCACCAAAGCATGAATGAAACTTTGCTCCTGCTTCTGTACCTGGAGCACTCCAGTGTTAAAATTAAATCCTTCTGTAGACTTCAACTATGGTTGGGATCTTGGGACTTTCATGCATGCACCTTATGTTGGAAGACTCCTTTGTTCCTTACTTGGATTGGAGCAAATGCTGCTCCTTAGGATATGCTAATTTGAGGAGTGGCTTTCTCTTAGGGGTGGGTATGTGGAAATAAGGAGCTGCTGTAGAAAGGGGGGCTTTGAAAAGCCCAGTGCATGAGCAGTGGTGTCTGCTGCCTTTTTGCATCCCTTGTCCTCCCGTCTCCCCCAGTTTCTTTAAAGGCTTGGCTGGCCCAGTGCCTTGAGAGGTGTACACATCCATATGTGTTAACTGATAGCATGGACGCGCAATGAGCTTGCCGCCATGGCTTAAGGCAAGCATTATAAGTCTAATACATATTTTTAAAATTCTGTGAATTATAACATAAACAGTAAATGACACGATATTGGCACTGTGTGGCCCAAACCCAAGCTTTCTTTTTTCCGCAGACATTTATCTATATAGATACTTATATCTAAAAACTAAATCAAATAATACCCATTTGGTTTTCCAGTTCACTGCAGGTTTTGTGCCTTGACAACCCCACTGTGAACTTAGTAAGACTTGTGGGTTTTTGAAATCTTCTTGTAATTTAACATATATAACCTTTTTGTCTATTAGAGAATTTTAAAATAAAATAAAATCCCCTTTTAAATAGTCCTACCAAAACATTTTTATGAAGAATTTCCTTTGGTTGTGGAAAAACCAGATATACATTTCTTCCCAGAGAATTACTAAGACTTTCAATGCTTTTATTTTCTTTCGATGATTGTAAATATTTGAATATTTATTAGATTAGAGCAGTTCTTCTCATCTGAGCCAAATGTTACCTGTGTGCAATGTTTCCTCTTTTCTTACTATTTCATGTAAGATTTTTTTGTATAGCTGCAGAAATTTCTCTAAACTTCTTTTTGTAAAATTAAACTTGTTAAATACTGTAGGTTCCCCTTTTCTTTGTAATTAATGCACTCTACTGTTTCATAATGCTGTAACGTAGAAATGTTGTATATTTATTTTCTGCTTATTTAAGTTCTTGTAAAGTCTTTTTTTTTCTTTAAGTTTTACTTAGCATATATGAAAATAGTGATTGATCAGTTTAGAGCACTGTCTACTAGTATGAAATAGTTGGAGCTATTTTGTATATTAACCACCTTGTTTTCTCTCACTGTTCTTGCTTCCTTCTCTGTCTTGTTACAGCGTTTGAGTATAAAGTGCAAGCAGAGAATACAAATCCATTATTGTGTCATTAGGCAAGCTCCATACTCAAGCTTTGAAATATTTGTATACCTTTTTTGTGGGGTCTGATGGTGGTTTTCAAAGAATTTTTACTAAAGCAACATGCAGTGCTCTGAATTACTCTTCAGATATGATAGACATGATCCAAGGACATGATCCATGCATAGGCGTGTTGTATTCAGTCAGAATTCAGATGACCCCCAGCAACCCACCATAAAAATCAATGTCTCTGGAAAATTCATGAAATACCAGATGACAACCTTATTGGTGCTTCCTGTTTCTTTCTTGAATTGTGCTAATATTAAGGGCTGTTAATACTGCATCCCTTGACCTCAGTTTATGTAGCACAGGATATGACTGTTACCTCATGATCAAGAAGTACCTATAATTTATTCAAGAACTATTAAAATTTTAGGACAAGAGTGAAATTTTGCACCCTGGTTTAAAGACCACTAGTTATTGTATGACAGACTTTGTCATCAGGTACAAACGTCAATGTAGCACTGATCTTGTACTGATTAATCACTAATTTGTTTCATAGAACCCAGCATATGTAGCATTTTTATTGCAGTTTCCCTGGCTTACTTGTGTTTTG
>JAEANM010000082.1:0-14337 GCA_017656035.1 Myanophis thanlyinensis | reverse complement strand
AATTGCCACTGTACGTGTGCAATACTGCTGTAAATAACTGCAGATCTTTTTTTAAGATGCAATCCTTTATGTTCATAATAATGAATTTTATATGAATAAAACTTTTCAACTACTATTGTGTACTTTTTAAATTTGTTTATCGGGTTTTCTACGTGTGTAGTTGCACTACATAAAAATGCATGCAGTTCGATTTCAACATCTCAAAACCATACCTGTAACATAATCCATGAGGATGGCGGTGGCAGACATGTCTGTCCTAGGGAGAGGGGGCGGTATATAAATCAAATAAACCTTAACCTTAAATAAAATCAGTAATATTATTTCTAAAATACAGATTATCTAGCTACTGATAAAATAGAGGGGGCAGCAAAATGAACAGGGGAGTTAAAACAATTACCGGTAAGTCTCTCAATCTGAGAAAAGGATATGTTTTTTTAAAACTGAATTAAAAACATAAGTGTTATATTTGCTTTTTGTACCAGATCCTTATGAAGTGAGATCTAAAATTCCAGAAATAAGTAACAAGTTAGTGCAAATTAGTTATTCTAAGTGATACTTCTTTACAAAAGGAATATTTTAGCAAACTGCTACAGGAAATATTGTTTTATATCCCACCTTACATTTCTCCCTGTTTTCTCCACATTTTAACATCAATGACTAAATGGAATATGTATCTTTAGAATGTTTTAATTAGTAGATGATAGGACAAGTAGCAGGGATTGCTACTATGGGCTACCTGGGATATGAACTACAGAGCCAAATTTGGAAACAAAATAATAAACAAGGAAAACCTTTGGGAAGATTAGCAGACGGCTTCTAATATCTTAATATGACTCATATGTTGACCTATTATTTTTTAATTTAATATATTAATGTCCTTTCTAATGCAAAGGGTTGAATCTGTTTAGTAATCAATTTCGCCTTCATTTTTTGGAATTGAGTCATAAGAATTACCTTATTTCTGCTGCCATTTAAGAAGGACCTTTTAAGATGGTTCTCCTTTGCTATACATTTAATGAGTCTGGGTTCATTAATTTTTATTTTTGTTGTTGTTTTATGCTTTTAAACATTTTATTGATAAGCCATGCAGAGTTGTGGCATGGGGTGAATATAAATAGTATAAAATGAATTATTAAAAGATATATGGAGAGAGTAAAAATTTCTGCAAATGTTTGTTAGAAGATTCTTGAGATATGTCTTCTAAGTATTTAAGAGCTCAATTTAAAATATTCTAATGCAATTCTTAAAGGATGTCAAAATTAAGAAAAATGGTTACATCCATAATAAATGTAAGTTTAAAAAGTGGGACCATTGGCCTCTCTAGTAGAGCCATACTTTCTGCTATAATGGAAAAATGAACTGTGATTCAGTGGGCATTCTGTTGTACTGGCACTGTAAGAGTAGAAGGCAACACATACAGTACCTAATTACAGAGTAGTGCAAATTTTTCCATTGGGCTACTTCCTGTACAACATTTTTCTTTGAAGAACTTTCTGGACCATCTTGCTGTTTCAGACACTCAAAATAGTGTCTAGACCAAAGTAGAAATCACTATTTTTCACATGCCTTTTGGTAAGATCAAACTGATTCAGAAATGGGCCAGAGTATGTTAATACACCACTTTTCTTACTCTAACTGAATCTGTGGAATGATGGTAACTATTTGGAATGCTCCAGGATCTTAGGAAAAGAGATGGCTGGAAGAACCAATTAGTATAAATTGTAAATATCCAGCCAAATATTTTGTGGATAAAATCTTATTTGCTCTCAGTTGGAAACTGATTGACAAAATATACTGAGATGACAGGAATCCTATCTTAACATTATTGCAGAGATTTTTAATGCCTGTAGATGTCAGGGAAATTATCAGAGTTCCCTCTGTTATTTGCATTGGATCTCTACCTGACCTAAGTGGGGAAAGTGGCCAAGAAGATAGTAATTAATGCTTTTTGGTGGGAATTGGAGACTCCAGCACCATTGAAAGACCTGCTGATTTCCCTGCTTCTCCAGAAATCAAGCCTGAATCCAATGGAAATGAGCAAATATTGTATCTTCAGTCTTTTCCCCTTGCAGAAGGTTGGTAGGAACATAGTCATAGTTATAGGGAGCTTTGAGAAGCAGACCTAGAAGTCTGGATTCTCATTGTTAAACCTTTACTTACACATCAAGGAACCAAAATCCAGAGACTTAAGTTTTAATACCAAGAATTAGAGTAGAAATTTGAGACTTGAATTAGGAATCCTTCAACTTCTTTTATTCATTAAGATAAGGTCTCTTTGAAGCTTTGGAATTTCTTTCCCAGATTGTTTGCATGACAAACTAAGAGATGCTATTAGATAAATCTGTAACAGGATCCCCCATTTGCTGAATGCCCCATCTTCTTTTTTGGCTTCAACCTTTTACAAATGACCATCGGTGAGACTTATATTAAGGAAGGACAACTATTCTTGTCCTAGATATTTGATGCTTTTCATCACAATATTCTGGACAGCCTGCAAAGATTGGGAGTTGATGGCACTGTTATAATGATTCTGCTACAATCTAAGTGACTAGAGGAACTATCAGACACAGGTCTATTATGGAATGTAACAGAGTTTGGCCTTCTCTATCACATCTAAATTTGCATGGAGAGGAAATCCATTTGTTTGGGATGAGATGTCAATATACTGTTGTACAGCTCTACTTCAGATCAGATAGGAGATGCAATAAAAGTTCTAGTAAACTGGACGAGAAAAAACAGTTCAGATACAAGCTGAACAATGCAAAATGACTTTAATGTTAACTCAGAAGCCAACTGATTCCAAGACTATACTATTTTCTAATCTGAATGGGATTGTGGTTCCTCAGAGTAGAATTCTCTGAGACTCAGAGCTTTTGCTAGGAGGAGTTAAGGGACATGACCAGGAGGGCTTTTCACCAGATTTGGCCAGTGTGCAAATTGTGGTCTTATCTAAAAGATAATATGCTGAGAAGTTGCTTATGACTTTATCAACTCTTGCTTAAATAACTTCAATTTGCTCTTCAGTGACAAATGTGTCTCTGGTCCTTTAATAGGACTGCCCATTCATGTCCTCTGTAAATCAACTTGAACACAAGCAAATATGTTATTACTCCCTCCTCTAAAATTGAAGAACATTATTGGATATTCATGTCCATAGCCTGCTGCCCTAAAAAGTCTATTTAATCCAGTAATTGCTTGAAGGCAAATATGTGCTGCTGCTGAATTTCTAGATGTGGACACACTGATAAACTGCCTTTCCAAGCAGCTGCATTTTGATGAGGAAACAGAAAGTGATAAGGTTTCAATCAGCTTGTGCATGCTGTGCTGAATCAGCAGGCTGCCTGAATTCTGGCACTATGCCTTCATTGAAGGGCCTCCATGGCTCCCTTGTGCAACCTGCCAGGCAGCCCTGCTTCAGATCCCAAGGGTGAAAATATAGCCAGGTGAAAGCATGAGCCTGGATATTTTAAGTCAAGAAGATAATTTATAATGATACAAAGTTATTTCAGCACATCTAAAGGGAGAAATTGGTATTTCTGAATAGAATTCATAACCAAACCCAAAATGTGCTTGGTATTGAGCATGCACTCTGGGTCAGCTACTTACTGGTAATCGTAAGTAAATGAAATGTATTTGCACATGAGACTCTTACGGGTAATGTAATACGCAAATATGGGGACAATATCCCATTTTGCTGGAACAGTTGGGGGAAAAAATCCATTGGATCAACATTTGACTTGAGAGGTTCTACTTTTTAAGACATTTCAAATTAGTAAGACTCCTAAACCTAAGATCATCTCAGAAAAATCAGGGCTGGAGCTCCCCCTCCACCCCAAGACCATTTGTAGAAATTGGAATTTCATGGTTTGACATTACAGTGACATTGATGAAAAGGGAGACAATAACTGGTCTAATCATGGAACTCATCTTCTCAATAATAATGTTGATAGGGCACCAAAAAGTCTCCCTCCAATGGACTCTCCATCTTCATATTAGCTTTAATTTTGCATGAATTGCTTGAAGCTGTACAGGGCACCATGGAACATGCTACCGTTCATGGTACCATGTTACTTATAGAGGATCAGGCCAGCCTGGTCAATTCAGGATTAATGTAATACTCCCTATAATAACTTGATCAATTTTAGATATTAGCTAACACATTTTTCTTGATTAATTTCAAATTGGATAAAGGAGGAAGGATTATAATTACCAGTGTATCTTCTAAATCACATATCCTGATTCAATTCTCTCTTTTGCCGCAGGCTTTACACATAGTGAGAAGCAGACAGAAGGAATCATACTTGGAATGGGTTAATTTAACCTTCCTCACTTAAAAAGGGGGAACTATGCAAATTCATCTTAGCATACTTGAATTTCAGAGGAAAGCTTGGTTATAAGCTGCGCTGTGTTTCATCTAAACTGCCGTGGCTCCTTAAAAAGTATCGTGTAATCATAAAACACTTCAGCTGAGGTGCAATGTAATAGGGCAGCCCCTCCTGATGGGGCCATATATACAGCCATCTATTCTTTGGTCAGTTGTAATAACAGCATTTGTATTCCATTAAGCCCTGTCAGGAGTGATTTCATGACCCAGCACTGCTACAGTTAGCTACAACAGTCACAACAGCTGTGGTGCAGAGTGGAGCTGTCTTTCCAAGCCCAGAGCAACTCATATCCCACAGGTGCTAAGGAAACTGCAGCAATAACTGTTTTTACAATCCAGGAGCTCTCATTACATTTCAGATGCTATGGTACCAATAAATAGACTTCTCTCTACTGTGCAGGCAAAGAACAATTTCAACCAGTGTTTCTTAAGCTTGGCAATGTTAAGATATGTGGATTTCAATTCCAGCTAAAAGCAAGATCCCAAATCTGATACCCAAAGCAGATTCTGCTGACATGTAGATACTTCTAACTACTGTACATATATCTATTAAAGGACCAGCTTAGCTAAATGCCAGTCTACAACATTCATTTAACAAAGCATTGTTTGGTTGAGGGTTCACATTTATGTAAGAGTAACAGCTCTGGAGGCACTGATTTTTTTTCTTAGAAAAAGGTAAATATTTATTTGGGAGTTGTAACTGCTGTACTTGTTATAGTGATGAGAAATTTGTGGATTCCACTCTTGGAATTACTAGCATTAAGTTGAAACACATATAGTAATACTTAAAATAACCTAGAGCAAATTTAGGCTTAATTCATTAAGACTTATGTGCAAATTAGTCATACTGTCCTTGGCCCAGTCATTTCCTTGGGTCTACATAAGGAAATTATTAAATTTGCAACTAGCAAATTTTTTTTTTAAGTTTCAGTTTCTACCCGCACTGTTGTTTTCCATCACAATTCTTCTGGACTGAAAAGCAGATTATAATTTTCAAATAAATAAAATTATAAATGTGAGTAAATATAAATTGTGGAAACAGAACTGGTCTCTTTTTCAGCATCCACCCAAAACCTCAAAATGTCCCTCTCCTAAAATTCTTATGTGGAGACAATATTTAAGTTTGCCATATGGAATAATTATTGGGTACCACTTCATCACAGAAACAAGTGAGTTAAGCCACATAATTTCCAGGAAAGTGCTATGAATTATATCTTCACAAGCTCCTGGGCTGGGGTCCTTCACAATGTTTGCTATAGGATCAATTTAAGGATCAAGTCAGTGCACAGCCTAAAGATCCACAACAGCAACATGAAAATAATACACACCCTCTCCAAGAACTACAGTGTGAAAATACTTTGGTGTGAAGGAGATTTTGTGTGTGTGTGAATGTATGTATCTCCACACAGACACAGACGCACAAATATATATAGGCCATATTAATGTACTGGTCCAAACACATATTACCAATAAAATTCTAAACAAACAGTTTAAAATGAGTGAAGGGTAAAATAGAATAGTTACAAGATAAAATACAATAATTTAATACATAAATGCGTAAAATAGAATAAAATGTCATAAAATTATATTTCTGTATCACCCCTGCAATCTATCCCAATCAGGCCCATATATGCCGATCTCAGTCGTACCATTTTAGTCAGAAATTGTGTTTGTATTAAATGTCGTTTTCAGTTTCTGGCCACACACGAGGTATCTTGTTTTAATATGGGCCTCCCCAGGGGTGAAATGCAGCCGAATGACACCACATCACCCCAACCGGTAGCAACAATTTGAATTTGCCCAGCCCATCCGCCCCTGCTCTTTTCTTTCCTTGTAGGAGCGTGGTTTGTTTTTTTTTCTGAACTTAATCAGCTGTTTGGAGCACCTCTGGAGCCTTCCTAATGATCCTGGCTGCCTCTGGTGCCTGTAAATGAGTTTTAAAGAACCGTGTTGCAGTGCAGTTGGCACGCATGTGCATGCACCGAACCAGTAGCAAAACTGGTCGGATTCTACTCCTGGGCCTCCCACTAGACCATATGTTTAATATATGGATCAAGGTAGTTATTTCTCTCCCTGTATTTAAACAGCAATCAAATAATATATGAGTCAGATTTTATTTTATTTTATTTTATTATTGTATTGTATTTTTAAACCCCATCATACCTCAAATTTAAAATAAAGAGAATTCTGATTCTACTTTAATGGAACATGACTGCATGACCATACTTTCCTAAAAGATTATAACAAAAAGTTGCTACTCTTATCCTAGATAAAATTTCTTGCTCCAATTAAATGGCAGCATTTCACTGACCTTGGCTGAAGTTAAACAAAGACAGTTCAAATAAGTAAATACTGTAACATCCTGAAGGAAGGCAATAGTAACCAGTTTTGTATTGTTCCAAGAAAGCAACAGAGATCACCTAGCAGAAGTTAAAGTTGACTTAAAGAGGATTTTCTTAAATCTTTGTGGAGGTAGGTATAACTCATAACTGCTATATAATTTAACATATTTATTATCCAAACATGGAATGTTCAAGATAACCAACCCACTTTACTGTCATATAGAAGTATAACAATCTAAGAACAATTAAGCAGAATCCATGCCTTTTATCTTCTCCATGTTGTGTTTTCTTTTTATGCTAATCTAGCATAAAAGACTGCTGAGAGACTGCTGGTTTATAAAGTACAGTTCACTGTAGCTTCTGTGCAGCTGCAGAAAGTGCAGGTTCTGATAGTAATGGAAAGGCATGATCAAAGTTTACAAGTAGAACCTCTAAAGAGGAAAAACAACTTTTCAGCACAGTGTGCCCAGCCCAAAGCCCCTTTCCACCAAGAGAGGCCCCTGCGATCCCGCCCGCCTGAATGAGCCTGGCTGCAGGCAGTCCCCAGCACTTCATCAAGAGAGGTCAGGAGGGGAAGGGGAGCTTGCCCTTGTGTTTGTTCCTATTATAAAGCTATATTTAAACAAGAGCAAGAGAATTTCTTCTGGATTTGTTAACAGCAGGAGCAACTCTGTTCTACTTTTAAAACCCTGGAATTGCTAATCTGTTCTCTAAATTTATCATCAAGAGATACTGCCAGTCTTTAAAATTCTCTTTCCTTAACACAGAAAAGCTAAGTTGTCTGCAGATTCAGCTACTTTTCATTTATTTGGTATAATCATATTTATATAATGAAATAGATATTGGGGGGGGGGTGCCTATTTTATACTATTTGCCACTGTACTTGAAGCAATTACCGTACTACACAGCAAAATGCACTATAACAAGAAGGTTAAAAACAATATTAAAGTAATGTATTGGTGTAAAAAGACTGGAGGATTTCATGTTAATTCAATAAAGCAGTCTAAATAAGTTATTTTAAACAATACTGGTAGTCCTCGACTTACAATCACAACTGGGATCAGAATTTCCACAGCTAAGCAAGATGGTTGTTAAAGTGAGTCATGCCCACTTTTACAACCTTTTTTTGTGTTGGTTATTAAACAAATCACTGCAGTTGTTAAGTGAATCGCATGGCCGTTAAGAAAATCTGCCTTCCACGAACAATTTTGCTTGTCAGAAGCCAGCTGGGGAGGTTGGTTGCACATGGTGAGCATGTGATGTTGGGATGCTGGAACCGTCATAAGTACAAGGACTGATTACAAGTCACTTTTTTCAGTTCCAATGTAACTTTGAATGGTCAGTAAATGAAACAGTTGTAAATCAAGTACTGCCTGTATTAAGTGTTTATTTGGATAATCCAAACCTCACTGATGTTTAAGCAGTGCTGAAAAAGCCAACCATCTATTTACATAAACACAGTGCTAAATTTACTCCATCAGTAATTCATATATGAAGAGGTAACTGTGTTTTATGCAGTATTTTTAAAGGCAGACAATATTTTTATTTTACTTACTTCTTTGATTCTGGGTGGCATACAATACTTAAAAACAATAAAACCATGCAAAACCCATATACAATACAAATGAAATACTACAAAAATCCAAATTCTCAACTCTAACTAAAAGAGGGGGAAGGAGGGAGGGAGGGAGGGAGTAGGAGGGGTGAGGGGGAGGTGGGATCTATTATTCATCTATCAACCACCTCCAAGGCGAAGCTCCCCTATTGAAGCCTCAAGCCAACTGGCAGAGTAAAGTGTTTAAGCTCTTTTGGAAGGTCAGGTGGATTGTAGCCAACCTCACTCCAGGCTGCAAGATGTTCCAAAGAGCAGGAGCACAGAAGGCTCTTCTCTTGGATCCTGCCAGCCAGAATACCCTGGCCAATAAGGCCCACAGAATGCCACCTCTGCCAGCATGGGTAGGGTAGGTCAGTCCCTTTGGGATGAGACGTTCCCTCAAGTAATCTAGACCCATGTCATGAAGTCCTTTTAAGATGATTATCAGCATCTTGAATTGCACCCAAAAGCAAAATGGTGGCCAGTAAAACTCATAGAGCAGTGGTATTTTATGGGCCACGCTTAGAACCCAAAAGCTGCCCATGCAGCCTTGCTCTGCACCAGCTGTAGTTTCTGAATGCTCTTCAAAGGTAGCCACATATAGACTGTGTTGCAATAGTCCAAATGTGTGATGACTAGGGCTTGAATGACTGAGTGCAGGGACTATGGATCCAGGAAAGGCCGCAACTTTCTGTCGTAATTGGTAGACAGTAGTTGGTGACTGGGGTTGAATATTCCAGATATTACTTAGATATTTCAATTAATTGATTTCCTACTTTGGAAATTAACATTTTGCAGATTTTTAATTTTAAATAAGTTTATAGCATTCTTGATGTTCCCCCTCATTGGATCCTAGCATTGACAACCAGAGAGAATACTATGACCAAAATTTGTTTCCCTTTCCCCCTAGTAATAGTGTAGTGACATTGTTAAATCAAGAGGGGGGTTTGTAAATCACCATGAGAAGCATTTCTGTACATTTGCATACAAGCTATTAAAATGATAAAAAACGCTACCCAGTTCTGTTTGAATCACTCTCTCCTGGCTTAACCCCCTTCAAGTTCCAGCTTGCCATGAGCAGTTCCATTCTTTCTTTCAGGAGGAAGAAAACTATTTTGTTCACTCCTGTGTTTCATGTTTAGTTTGAGGTAAAGGCTTAAACTTTCCAGTTCATTCCTTGTCTAATAGCAAAAACAAAAACAAAAAAAACCCCACCCAGTCCTTCAGTGCTAATTAGGGAAGCATTTCTGGTGTGCAGGATTGGCTGCCATATTACAGATCCCCAAAGGCAAATCCAAATAATACTTGGCAATGAATTTAGAGTGGTTGAGCAGGAGGATCCAATATATGGTAGCCACCTGTCACAAAATAGAAGCAAATAATGGCTCTTAAGTGCCAGAGAGGATGGGCAGAGGAATGCGGCTGGCAACAGTAGAAAGCAACCCAATTCTTGGGTAGGACAGGAAATCATCAGTGTTTGGCTGTGCACAGTGATTTGAAACAGAGAAGCATTAACCATTTTCACATGAGAGCACGATCATATTCCAAAAGAAAAAAAGAAAGGAAGTCTGGTAGAATTTCTCACATGTGCATAAAAGGACAAAATGTCCACAATTGCTTCCAACTTGAATTAAGGAAAAGGGGATCTCTCTGCTTGAATCCTGAACAAGCATGTGTGATTCGGCACTGAGCAAAAAATGATATATTTTGGACTAAATGGAACATGAAATTTAATTAGGATAGTATTGCAGCATCAGGTAATAGGATATTTCTGAGGCAACATTATATATTCTTCAACAAGAACAAGCTTGTCTCCCTCTTAGAGTAACCAAAATTGGTCACTGCTCAATAAATATTTATTCTACATCTTAGGCCAGGGGTGTCAAACTCCAAGGCCTGTGGGTTGGATCCAGCCCATGAGGTGCTAAGATCTGGCCCATGGGGCTGTCCTGGAAACAGCAAAGGACCAGCCCATGTTGCCTCTGCCAGCATAAATGGAGCTTGGGAAGGCTGCAAGGCTCGATTTTCAGCCCTCTGCAGCCCTCTGCCAGTGAAAATGGAGCTGACACATGGCCTCTCCAAGTTCCGTTTTTGCTGGCAGAGGGCTGCAGGAGGCCATTGCGGACGAAAATAAGTGGTGTCGTGCTGAAATAAGTGACATAGAGCTAGCCATGCCCTCCCCACAAAGTCAAAGACAACCCATGATGAGGCCCTCAATGAAATCGAGTTTGATAGTCTTAGACTATCATCCAATTTACCTGAATATTTTATATAGAATGCTTTGATATATCTATATATATATATTGCCAGAATCTGAAAGACTCTTGGTGATTTACAAAAATATACAAAAAGAATTCAAGCTAAAAGCATAAAAACAATAGAAAATAAGGTATAATAATTACGTTAATAATATCTTCCAGCATGAGGTGATATCAACTCTGAAAAGCCTTGTTGAAGGCATTTTGACAATCATCAGAAATATTCCCAATCTGATTTCAAGACTTTTACATACAGCAAGGGCCATTCATACTGTGATAGCACAGTGATTAGAATGTGTATTGCAATCTAATTCTGTCATCTACCAGCAGTTTGATCCTGACTAGCTCAAGGTTGAGCTTTCCATCCTTCCGAGGTCTGTAAAATGAGAACCCAGATTATTGGGGGCAATACGCTGACTCTATAAACTGCTTAGAGAGGGCTGTAGAGCAATATAAAATTAAGTCTAAGTTCTATTGCCATCATTGAAAACACTGTCATTCAGTCCCCACTGGACTCATCCCACATGGACTAGGAAGAGGTTACAGTCCCATCTGAGCTGAGCAGACTGGATGGGTCATTTCTACTTGAAGGAGGTAATCCCTCAGATGCCAAGGGCTCAAGCTATTAAAGGCTTTAAAGATCAAAAACAATACTCAGAATTGTATCAAAAACATCTACACAGCAAATAAGGCATCTGCAATATAGGTATTACTCCTCTTATAATATCTTTTGCCCATCAGCACACAGGCAGCCCCAAGTTATAATAAGAACTACTGCTTTTGAGGAGCCTCAGAAGTACATATTGCCAAAGTAGCCTATTTGTGGTTTGAGGGGTGGTGTTGAGGAGATGAGTGATAGGGGGAAAATGTATGTAGTTATCACAGCAATGTACCCCAATCCACACCATTTTTAAATGATTTGCTACTGTTATGATACACAATTTTCCTGATAAAACATTAATAAAGCTCCTTAAAACATTTTTATTATATTAGTGAGTATTAAGGTAAGGTGGCACAACAGTTACAGTAGCCTTTTGAATTAGGACTGGGGGGACTACTTAGACTTAAATCCCCACCGGGGCCAACTATACAATACATAAAACACGCATTGTGCCACTGCCCTTCTGGCTTTTATGTTTCCCCGTTCTGTCATACAAATACACAATGGCCTGATCCAAATCAGAGCCACTTCAAAGGAAAGCATCCTCTTTCCCGCCAGCCTCTTTGTTTATAAACATTCCAACAGCATCCTGGCACAGGCCAGGAATTATTTTAAAAAAGTAAGAAAATTCACTTGTGCCAGTAATAATCTGGAAAAGGAGCTGAGCTCATGCAGGTGACAGTGGGAACAGTGGAAGTTTTATAAGCAAAGCTTGCTAGCAGCTCCTAATCTAGAAAGATGTTCTTACATTACAGCAGTGTTCCTCTACCTTTGCCAATTTAAGATATGTGAACTTCAACTCCCAGAATTCCCCAGCAAAAGTGTTGGCTGTTTGAAGGCTACACATTATTTAAATTGGCCAAGAGGGAGAAGCACTGCCTTGGAGGAAACGAAAGGTAAAAAGTAGCTGAATGGCATACATTTTACATATCAGGTAGTTTACATGTAAGCTAGTCCTTGACTTACAACAGTTCATTTAGTGACCGTTCAAAGGCACTGAAAAAAGTGACTTACGACTATTTTTCACACTTGCAGCATCCCCACGGTCACATAATCAAAATTCAGATCATGGCCACTGACTCATGTGATCATCTTTTGCAATCTTCTTACAAGCAAAGTCATGGGGGAAGCTTAATTTCACTTAACAACCGTGTTACTAATTTAACTGCACTTAGAAGTTGTGGTCATCAGTCAAGAACCACCTGTATAAGGTTCGCTAGGCCAACAGTCTGTTTTCTCATCCTAACTTATCCCACAGGGTCCTTTCTTGCAATACACATACTACCTTGAGGGAAGAGCAAGAAACCCTAATCAGAGAAGAGTGAAAAGAGAGAAAGCTCCATTCCCTTCTTGGAGGCCCCTTTCACTGAGAGAGGCCCCCACACTGATTCCCTCCTTCTCTCCTGCTTGAATGGGCCTGGCTGCAGGCAAATTCCCAGCACTCCAAGAAGGATCATGAGGAGAAGGGTAGCTTGCCCTTGCCTTTGTTCTTATTACTGGCTACATTTAAAAAAACATTTATTCTGGGTTTATGGAAAGCAGCAAGAGTAACTCTGATGATGCTTTACACAACCCCCCCTCCGCTCCCAAGTAATAAATTATTTTCTGGACTAGCAACTTACAAGTCTGCCCTTTCCATTTCTCTCCTTTCATTTTAACCTGGCAAAGACTTTCTCTGAGCATTAGATGCTATTTGTGTTATCTACGTGGCTTCATCCATTATTCCCAATCCAGCAGCAAGTTGAAAGACAGAGTTGTAGGATGCCTATTCCTCCATTAGTCAATTCATGAACAGGATAACGCTCCAAAAACAGAACAGGATAAAATCTGGTGTATTGGAAACAATTAACGAAAAAGATTTCGGGTTCAAAAAAAATTGACTTGATCCAGCTTGTAGCTTTGGAGAAAAATACTCCAGGGGAAAAAAAATCTCTTCAATATGGCTTCCATTCTAATTCCCACCCCCTTTCTTAAGTCAGCTGGTTGAGACTGGAATGTACCGCCTGCAATTCTCTGTGCATACATACCCACACAAATACATATAAATGCAACATAGAGCAGAAACATGCCTAGTGCCCACACCTAAAGACAACTCAAAAATAAAATAAAGATGACTGGCTATTTCTGGTAAAAGGGCCTGGAAAGAATTCCAGAAGCCATGCTCTGCATACTTTATCTTATTTTGGTGGTGGTATATTTTCAGGATCAATGATGTTCCCTGCTAGAGTATCAGGATAATTAAAGCACTGTCTCCTGTTCTTTTGAGTTAAATATTTACAAGACTTTCACATTTTACTGTTGTTTGTGATACAGAAGTACAAAGCAGCCTTTCCTAACTGAATGGTTTTTTTTTAGAAGTGTTAGACTACACAATCCAGAATTCCACGTTAGCCTTCATAACATCCAGGAAATGATGGCACAGAATGAGTCAGAGAATGAAGAAAACAAGCAAAAACAGGGTAGCTATTCTTCCCTATCCCCTCTCACTCCAGCAGTTGAAACAGTAGCCATGCGAGATTTTCTGCATTTATAATACAGGTGGTCAGCACTTAACAACTACTTATTCAGTGACTAAATTTACCACAGTTGAGCCATCACAAAAAGCATTATGGAATCCAATTTACCTACATCCTGTAAACCTAGCTACAATATATGATCTCATTAGTACTGTACTTCGTTGCAATGCTTTGGATATTTTAGATTTTAAGATGCGTGGGCTTCAATTCCCAGAATTTCTTACTCAACATGCTGGTTGGAGTATTCTGGGAGTTGAAGTCCATAAGCCATAAAGCTGTTAAGTATGAAAAACATTTCTTTAAAAGATTCTTTAGCCATGAATCTTAGGATCATGTAACTCAGTTAGAGAAGAAAATTTACTCACAATTGTCCCAATAAAATCTGGATTAAAATTGCCTTGTATTGCCATAATTAGAGAGCTCCTTATACAGGTAATCCTCAAAGTATGATCACAATTAAATCCAAAATTTCGGGTAAGTAAAACATTTGTTAACTGAGTTTTGCCCCATTTTATGACCTTTCTTGCTACAGTTGTTAAGTCAACCACTGTAGTTATTAAGTTATTTATTTATTTATTTATT
>JAEANM010000081.1:21433-49781 GCA_017656035.1 Myanophis thanlyinensis | reverse complement strand
TTTCTTTCTTTCTTTCTTTCTTTCAACTTGGCTGCCTGATTGACAGCCGAGGCGACAGGATCAGCCTGTATCTTTTTACTTCGGTTTTCCAGAAAAGTAATGCAGCAAACGGGTCTCTGTGAAAGCCAACTTTTGCAACAAACCATCCACATCACAGTTGTCCCAAAGGTGCTTTTCCAAAAGACAGCTGGAGAACTGAAGAAGCTTCTTGGATGAGAAGTGAAATGTTTTCAAGGAAAGGAAAAAAACCCCAAGGAAGTCCGGTCACCTTTTGGAAAAGCACCCCTGCCAGATCGCATCCCAATTCCCTTCTCCTTTATTGCAGAGAGGAGCATTCAACCAAAGGGCCAAGAGAGATGCCGCTGAGCAGCTGGTTTCACCCAAGGTAAGGCGTCTATCTGGACTCGAGTGAGGCTTTCACAGTCTGGCCTCTTTTTCCTGTCTCCATCAAGTGTTTCTGAGAGACGACAGAACCAGAACTGAAGGCTTAGTTAAGCAGGACAGGAGATTCCCAGGCAAAACCCCGCCAGGTTCGCTCCGCTGGAGGTGCTTGGCCAAAGGGCCGGCGCAGCTTGGATGGAAGCTCCGATCAGCCTCGCCTGGAAGCCCAGCAGGCTGAAAATAGCCTACTAAAATTAAATGCAGGAAAAGGAAGCCGGGGGGGGGGGGGGAGGTTCCTGCTTTGTTTTGCTATAAATGAAATCCAGAGGAGGGACAGGTTTCCCAAACATCTGGCTCCAATCAGCTTGCTGGAAGGCAGAGTTTCCCACTTCCTGCCACTCCCTGGTAAACATTTTAACGTGAGGTTGTTCCAACTGGAATTTCTAACTGGAGGCTCCCTGGCCTCACTAGGGAAGAAGGCGGGTGGGGGGAACCTCTGCTGCCCCAGCTCCCCCCCCCCCCAATTTCTGGAAGGCTGCTTTGGAATGGGGAGGGGCCGAGTGAGAACCAGCTCTCCGGGGTCATCCAAAGGGGCGGCCAAGATGACCAGGGAGTGACCCTCACCGGTGTTCTCTTCCTACCCTGAGCAGCGCACGGACAGAGGTGCCCACCCTGAGCCCGTGGTCAGCCCCCATCGTGTGGGATGGGACGTTCGAAAGCGCCATCCTCAACTATCACTACAAGCGGCAGAAGGTCACCGTTGGACTGACCGTCTTCGCCACTGGGAAGTAAGTGCCTCCTCCGGCCCAATCCAGCTGGTTTTCCGTGGAAGGGCTGCTGAGAATGAGGTGGCCGGAGAGGCCCCTCCAAGGCCTTCAGTCCTACCGGCCAGGCTCAGAGGGGTGGAGGGCAGGGCTGGGGAGGGAGCAGCTAGGGCCTGCAGTGACGTGGGAGGCCCCTTCACCTCAGCTGTGTCTGCTTCCCCCACCCAGGTACCTGGACAAATACCTGAAGGACTTCCTGGTCTCTGCAAACACCTTTTTCATGGTGGGCCACCAGGTCATCTTCTACATCATGGTCGATGACCTCTCCAAAGTGCCCGAGGTCAAGCTGGGCCCCCAGCGGACCCTGAAGCTTTTCCGGGTCGAGCAGCACAACCGCTGGCAGGACGTCAGCATGATACGCATGAAGACCATTGGGGACCTGATTGAAGACTGCATCCGCTTCGAGGTGGACTTCCTCTTCTGCATGGATGTCGACCAGGTCTTCCAAAGCCACTACGGGGTGGAGACCCTCGGCACGTCCGTGGCCCAGCTCCACGCCTGGTTTTACAACATGGATAAGGCCGACTTCACCTATGAGAGGCGCCCCGAGTCAGCCGCCCACATCTCCTACGAGGAGGGGGACTACTACTACCATGGGGCGGTCTTTGGGGGCACCCCGCTGCAGGTGCTGAACCTGACCCGGCAGTGCTACCAAGGGATCCTGCACGACAAGGAGCGGCAGGTGGAGGCTGTCTGGCACGACGAGAGCCACCTCAACAAGTACTTCCTGCTCCACAAGCCCACCAAGCTGCTCTCCCCCGAGTACTGCTGGGACTACAAGATCGGCTCCCAGCCTCAGATCCATCAAGTGAAGTTGTCCTGGATGCCCAAGGAGTACCAAAAGGTCAGGGGCAACTCTTGACCTGCCCCACCCCCACCCCCTTGCACAGACCAGAGCTGGCCTGCAGCCAATTTTTCGGATGGACACATGAAGAGCATGGCTGAGCCTCCCTCCCTCCCTGCAGGAGAGGGAGGGTTGAGCGGGGTGGGGCACAGAGGGCCTGGCAAGGGTGAGGAAGAGCAGGGCTCTCTTCTGCCGCCTTCCTTCGCTCAACATCAGGCAGCCTCTGTGAGTCCCACGACACTACCAACACAACCGCGTGGCTGAGCTCCTCTCCTCTCCCTTTGAGAGGCTCCTTGCTGGGAATCATTCACATTTAACCCTCTCGTGCCTTACAAGGGAAAGGAGACCACACAGCGCTCATCTTCCTTTCAGATTTTGCCGTTTCTCAAACTTTGGGGTGCTTGGAACTTTCCTCTGTCCCTCTCTCAAGTGGCCGGCTGTCTGAGACTGCCCTTCTTCGGCAAGACTCTCCTCGGGCAGGCAAAGGCCACCCTGGGGGATCCCAAGACAGGGCAGCGGGGTGTGGCAGGATTTCACCCCCACACGGGAGGGGAAGTCAGGGACGGGAAGCAAGAGTTCAGTGAGGATGCACACACACAGAGACATCGAGAATTCAGGAGGTGGCCACCAAGGAAGCTCCCAGACCCTTTTTCCAGATCCTCCAGCTATCAGGTCTCCCGGATGAACCTCCTCAGATGGGCTTCAGCCAATGGTCAGCCTCTCTCGGCTTTCTCCTCCCCAGAGCTTCGTTTTCCAAAATGGGGATGATTTTCTCTCTCCTGGGGATTCCAGTCTGCAGGTCAAAGCCCACCAGGCGGAGATTTCTCCCTCTCCTCCATCCCAACTACAAAGCTCGCCAAAGTTGGCAGCCTGGACCAAATCTAAAGAAAGCCGCCGCTTTTGTTCCTGTGCCGGAAGGGCGGAGAGGGGCACGTTGTCCCTCTTGCACCTGCCAAGGTGCCCCGCTCGCCTTTGTTTGCTGAAACACCTGCCTGCCAGGCTCACCTTCTGAGCCTATTTGCACAAGCCAAAACTAGCTGAGTCCTGCTGTGTGTGTACTTGACGGCACGCACACACCCTGGATTGGCGGGATCTAAAATCAGATGTCAGTCCTCCTTCCATTCTTTCCCTTTTGTGGTTTAAAGACGAGCATCTTCTTGTCCCTGAGGGCAGAAGATTTGGACAGCCCTGCACGGGGTCCTGTCTGAGCTAAAGAGGGACGCAAATCCTGGGGCTGCCCCACAGACCTTCGCCATGTGGCCTGGCGGGGCCTCCTTGAGCCCCTCCTCTTGAATATCCAGGGGTCCAGTTTCAAGACTGTCCTCGGCACAAGGGCCCTCTGCCTTGTTTCACCACACTCAACCACACCCGCCACCGATGGAGAGACTTATGCGCGGACAGGCCTGGAATCCTGGCTTCCCTAACTATTTTTAGAAATCGGTAGTTTGTTAATTTATTGCCTTGAAAATTACAAAACAATAAATTCAAATCTTATTTTGGCAAGTCTTTAGAAGTGGGGATGAGCGGGGAAGATCGTGGCTGGAATTCCCCAGGTCTCACCCTCAGAGGAGGAAGAGGAGGAGGAAAAAAAGCTGAAGTCAAAGCAGTTTTGAATTGCAAGGGGGGGGGATGGGAGGGGAAGTGAGCCAAAGCTGGCTGCTCTGGTTCCACTGATGTCACCGTTTTGCAAACTTCCTGACCTCTGAAAGACGGTCTTGCAACTGACCAGAGGGGGAAGCTTTGGGCCCGAGGCAAGGGGTCTTCCTCTTCCTTTTTGCTCAGAGGCCAGAGGGCATCGGAGGGGCATCTGCAACTGCTGCAAGACTTCTGCAGGAGCCGGGGGCCAAACAGGCTCTAGAATCCAATCCAAGCAAGCCCTTCCCTTTGGGCCCTCGGAGTATTTCTACGGGCTGGGGAGTGGAGGTTAGGAAGAGGAGGAAGCCCCCTTGGCGGGGGGGGGGCAAAGGGGGGGGGCTTCCAGAGGACGGGCGGCCTGCTGAAGGCGCATGAAGAATGAATGTCTGACTGCCAATGTCCAGCAGAGGGCTTTGCCAAATGCAGCATGGCTGGTGAAAGGCTCCACCTTGTGGCGGGCGCAGGTCTTTACAGGTCTACCAGAGACATACACACACACACACACACACTCACAAAGCTCACAAGTTATTTATTGATTTACAAAGATAGGAGATCCATTTTCAACCTCGGTCTGGAGAGGACGCAGCTCTTGTCCTTGGCTTCGGAAGGCCGGCCAGCTGCCCCAGGGCCTTTCAGAAGGCTATTATGGGATGCCCACGGCCTTGAGGGTTCACAAGGATGGACTCGGGTGCCTGCAGTTCAGAATGGCTTCAGGTCTTTCTACCTGGACGCTCTCAAAAGCCTTCCCTGCAGGACTTGCTACCTGTGGCCCCTTCCCACCTCTGTGTCTTCCTGGGAACCCCCCCCCCCACCTCCCGCTCCCCACAGCAGAACCGCAATGACTCAGCCCAGTTGGGAACAGGACCCGAGAGAGCAGAAGGGGGGAGAGAAGAGAAGGGGGGGGGGTGTCTTTACCAATCCGCCTCATGGACCAAGGGGAACTGGGTCGCTTTCAAAAGCAGGGTGCCCGTTGGCTGCTCTCCTGGCACAGGGGCTGTCCAGGGAGCACTGGGGGAGGCTGATGCCTGGCACTGGAGAGCCCAGCCAGGCTGCAGTGGCCTCTGTTCAGCATCTGCCTCCCAAGTCATTGAGGAAGTCCAGAAAACATAGCTGGAAGACAGCGCCCCCAAGCGGCTGGGATGGCCAGAGGGCCCCTTCTGCAGGGATGCCCCCTCCTCCGATGATGCGTAGAGGACCGGGCCCTACTCCCTCTGCAATGGCAGAGGATCGCTTGCTTGCCAGCAGCTCCACTGGGCAGTGTGGACGAGAGGGCGGCCTGAGGAGTCAGGACTGGAGGCCACTCGGCCCCCGGTGGACTTGGCGGATGGCTGTGGCAAGCGTGCAGCTGGGCTCACTGGCCAGAGCCATCTAAATGGGGGGTGGGGGTGGGTGGGAGTGGATTTGTTTCCTTGCACCAACATTGCTCAGTCCACAAGAACCCAGGCATCTGGAACAGAGATGGAAGGGGGGTGGGGGGGAGGGGAGGGGAGGGGAGGGCAGGCTCTGCGTCTTCCATTCTCCAAGCCTGTGATTTGCCCCCAGGGGCCCGATCCCCCCCTCCTCCTCCTCCTCCTCCTCCTCCCGCAGAACCTTTCCTGTTGAGATAGACAGGTGGGTTTCAGTCCACATCCGCCCCCGGGTGGGTCAACCTGGGGACTGCTTCTCCACCGGGAACTCCAGCCCTTCCGCCGTGTCCTCCAGTTCCTCCAGGATCTCGGAGAAGGACGGGCGTTTGAAGGCTTCCATCTGGGGAGGGGGGGACGGGAGACAAGAACGGGGCGGTGTGCCAAAGGGCAGCTCAGCTCGCGCCCCCCAAAGCCCTGCCAGAGCCACCCAACTTCCGCATGGCATTGAGGGAAATCCTCACCCTGCAACAGCTGGCAGCCACATCCAAAACTTGCTTGGGACACTCCTGGATCATGCTGTGGAAGGCAGCCACGTCCAGTCCGTAATCCTGGAGGGAGGGACAGAAGGGGGCTTTCAAGGGGGCTTCCATCATTTCGTAGCCTCCCTCTTGCTCCCCTCTGAATTGCCTTCCCAGACACCCAGAGCCACCCTGACAGGCAGGAGGGGGTCCTGGGGAGGGGTCACCTGAGTCCGTGGCAGCACCTCGGGGTCAGCGGGAATCCTGCCCAGGATTTCACAGAGGACGATGCCGAAGGAAAAGACGTCCACCTGCCGAAGGGAGCCAGGCTCAGCCACAGGGCACTCGCCAGCCAGCCCCCACCCCCAGCGCCTGTTCTTCGTCTCCCTGGGAACCCCCCAGGCCCAGGCCTGGCCAGCTCCCCTGGGTGGAGGCAGGCAGGCAGGCACCTTCTGGTCGTAAGGTTCTCCCCGCAGCATTTCGGGGGCCATCCAGAAGGCCGAGCCCACCAGCGACAGCTTCCTCTCCGGACTCTTGGCTGAGAGCTCCACCACTTCCTTGGCCAGCCCGAAGTCCGTCACCACCGCCTCCCGCCCTCGCGGGGTCACTCGGATGAGGCAGTTCTGAAAAACGGACAGATAGATGGACGGTCCCTTCACTCTCCTTCAAGCCCAGCACTGGGAGTTCTGAAGGGGGGAGGGGGCTGCGGCCGGACCTCTTGGGGCTGGCCTGACACAGGATCACAGAGGCCTGTTCCCTCTTGGATGGACGCTGGTCTCGGACCAACTGCCCCCAAAGAAAGAAAAACAGCAGCAGCAACAACCCAGAAGAGCCTTCGATAGGAATTTTAGGACAGAAGCCAAAGAGCTCCTCTATTCCTGGGACTCTGCAGACTGCTCCTGAACAGGGAGGCTCCTTTGGCAAAAACAGAAACCGACCTGCCCCCCTCCCTCTGCAGTTGTGCTGACCGCGAGACTTTTGGAAAGGGACCAGAACTGAAAGCCCACCTTGGAGTTGAGGTCGCGGTGGTAGATGTTCTTGGAGTGGAGGTAGACCATCCCGCGGGTGATGTCCGTGGCCAGGCCCACCTTCTCCTTCCAGCTGAGGGAGACCTCCTGGCAGGCCAACAGCTCCTCCAGGCACCCGCCATTCACGTACTGAGGGCAGCCCAGAAGGGAAGGGGGGGCTTTGAGTCGCTTCCCACAGGGGCCCCCTGCCTTCCCAGCCCCTCGGGCCCATCAGCCAGTATCCCCACCGTCTTCAACCAGCTGAGGAGGATGGGAGCTGTAGCCCAACCCGTCTGGCAAATGTCCCTCTGGGGAAGGCCGGGCTGAACTACATGCTCCCCCATGCTGAAGAAACTAGAATCTTCTCACCTGAGTGCCTGTCGTGTGTGTGTGTGTGTGTATGTTTTAAACTCTTGAGATGCAGACTCGTTTTTTTATATCATCAGCAATCTCAGTCCTAAAGTGTGAAGTGGAATGGTCCAGATGGAGCTATACCAGCCCCCCAACTCCCCACTTTTGGGGGCATGAGGCCAATTGCAAGCCAGATGAATAGATGACTCTTATTTATCAAATGTGTGTGTTGCTGCGGTTGCAGGATTGCTGGAGGCCACAAAAAGAATGCCACAAAATAAAAGAGGTAAAAGTCTAAATGCAATGTGACAGGCTGGACCACCGAAGCCCTCCAGAAAAGCTCCACTTTGGCTTCTCCAGAAGGCCGACAAATTTCCCACAGGGAGAAATTCTCAAGACCCATTCCCACTACTGAAAATCTCTGCTTCCTGTCCGGCACCAAGATCAAGGGATCCCTCCTTTAAGAGGCAGCCCAGCCTGGAGGACTGACGGCTGCTGTTTGGGCAGGGGAAGATTCCCCCCTCTTACCTCCAGGATGGGGTACAGCTTGTCATCCTTCACGCAGATCCCCAGGTACCTTACGCAAAAGGAAAAATGGGTGTGGTTAGGGTCAGGGCCTCCCTCCCTCCCTCCCTCCCTCCCTTCCTTCCTTCCTTCCTTCCTTCCTTCCTGGGAGGTAGCAACCCACAGGAGAAGAGGGTCAAGGAAGCTGAAAGTACCCTCTGCTATGTGTCCCCCAAGGGATCCACTCAAGAGATCTACCTGACGATGTTGGGGTGGGAGAGCTTCTGCAGCAAGCTGATCTCGCGCACGATCCCCTCCTGGTCGGCATCGTTCTTGTAAATCTTGACCACCATGGCCTTCGCCCCAGGACGCGGAGCAACCTGCCAGAAGCCCGGGAAGAGGGGTGGCGTGAGAGCAGCCGACCCCCATGGCCAGCGGGAAGGATGGACCAAAAGCTGCCTGCGCCCACCCAGGTGCTCCCCTCGGCATAGCTGCCTGTCTCCGGAAGATCTGCCCAAATATGACACCGAAACAGAGGGACGTTTCCTTGGGAAGGACGCCAGAGGCCCAGAGAGCGGAGGAAGAGTTCCGGCCTCCAATAATTAAGGAGCAGATGGACACAAGAGCAAATCTTCAGCCACTCCTGGCTCTAAGGATTAAGAGCTGCACCAGCAGCCATGAATAGCCTCGTCCTGGCAGGAGACGTCCTTGCAGCTCCTGCCTCTTCCTGGGGAAGGGAGTCCCTTGGGTGAACTCCACTCTGCTTGAAGTAGGACTCCTTGGAGAAGCCGCGTCTGCAGCCCGAAATTGAAGGGCCAGACAGCCGACGCAGAAGGACCGAGATCGACTTGTAGGGGATCGATTCCGCAGCCCGTCTCAGACAAGGGACACCAAGCAGCTTGAAAGGATTAAAACTCAGAAACCTCAGAAGCTCCGGGTGGGTGGGTCACAGCTCCCATCATTCCCAGCCTGGATGGAAACCAGGAGGACTGAAGTCTGATGCATTTTGTGTTGCAGAACTCAGGTGTCAGCGGACAAACCATGCGTGGGAACCATACTCAGTGCGCTTCTGGGGTGCTCCAGGGACACGGGAGGGGAAATGTTAAAGCTTTCTAACACACAGCAGCAGCAATGGGAGTATTATTTTATGAAGCTGTGAGTAATCTGGAGGAGGAGCGGGGGAGCGATCCTTTTACTGGAGCTGTGATGGCACGCAACCTTTGAAAAGGATTCAGAGGGATGTTTTAAAGGTTCCTTTGTTGTGTAGCCTTTTCGTTGCCCGACAGCCTCCTTTAGCCTCTTCTCAGGACTGGAGGCTCTCTATCCTCCCCAGCTGCCCTGCGTGGGTCGGCCGCCCGCCCCCCCCTCCTTGCTTAGGGGCAAGATGGATGTTGGCAGCCTGGGAAGGAGCCTGGGCGACGGGAGCTGCCGCTGGCTTACAGCAGCCTTCCCTTTATCGTTTGCCCATAAAATTGCTCTTAAGGCTGCTCATTAATTCTCCACCTTCCTTTCCCTCTCCGAGGCAGGAGGGTGGGAGGCAGCGGGCACCACTGCCCTCCTCAAGTCATCAAGCATCGCAATCAAGCTGGCATTCTGGCTCACGGAGGAAAAGGTTAATGACGGGTGCAACCGGTCGCTCAATGAGCCAAGAAAAGCCTGCGCCTTGCACAATGATGGTGCCTGCTGCCGCCCGCCCGAGAAAAGAGCCGGAACAAGCCGGGGAAGGAGGGGGCCTGAAACAGACAGACAGGCGGGGTGTGTGTGTGTGTGTGTCAAGCAATGGACAGGCAGGCTCCAGCCTCGGATTCGTTGGTTTTGAAAAACTGGCGCCTTCGTTCGCTTCCTACGATCTGCACAAGACTCCACCCAGCAATCCAAGGGGCACCGTCTCTTGTGCCCGACTCAGGACTGGCCGATTCTGAGCCCCGTCTTCTTCGGGGTGCAAGAATTGCCCCGTTGGGGGAGACTCAGCCTCAGGGTGCCGAAGAGGAACCGGCAAAGGCTTTGGTTAGCTTTGCAACAACAGGAGTGACCCTTCAACTTGGAGCTGCCTTTGTGGTCGTGTCCCAGCCTGGCCCAAGGTGCCTCGGCCGCCAGATAAGGAGGAAACGGTGCCGCCCAGCGGTGGCAGACCCTGGCTCGGTCCTGACACAATCGTCCCTCGCGTCTAGAAAGCTCCACAAGGTCACCCTGCCAAACTCTGCAGCAAAACTTCTTGGCTCCCCAAGAAGGTCTTGTCCTTCTGCGGGAATGATCCTGCCGACTGCCAGTTAGGGACAGGAAGCAAGAAAGGTGCTGGAAAACAGGGACTGTTGCCCATGGGCCAATGAACAGGCACCCAGAGACCAAGGGGAGGATGGTTTGGGGAAGGGGGCAGAAAGGGAACCAGCTTCCGTTGCAGGGGATAAGCACCCTGGGAAGGAGGTGAGCCAGGCCTTCAGAGGAGCGGCCCTCTTAGCGCGAGCAGAGAGCATCTTCTCTCCCTTTGGAGAAATATCAGCTCTTGACTTTGCACAACACTCCGGGAAACAGGTTCCTTCTCGCGTCTCGGTCCTGAAATCCCCTTGGGAAGGGTGAACTTTGCTCAAAACCAGTGGCACCAGCTGGGCTTCCCCGTCCCTTCTTTCTAGAACCTCTTGCCTGATCTGGAGGCGATGCCCTCTGCACACTCTCCTGGGCTAATCTGGTCGTCCCTGCACACGGAGTGTGAATGTGGAGGCCTGAAACGTTCCTCTGAATACCCAGAACCTTCTGCCTCCTTCCAGACACGTGGGGACTTCCCACCTGCCCCCCAACTCCCTCATCCTCCACGGAGGGGAATGGTAGCGCAAGGGGCACGTAAGGCAAGCCGGTGGGTGGGTGGGCTAGCTCGACATGATGCCCTACCTTGAAGACTTTGGAGAAAAAGCCGCTGCCAATCAGCTCCGCCTCAAAGTTTTCCCAGAATTCCAGCCTCCGGACAGCCGTGCGCAGCCTCTGCCACCGGTCATCCTCTGGGCAATAAGCGTCTGGGGTCTCCTCACAGCACGGGGTGGAGCCAGGCCAATCCGCAGACCCCAGGCCCATCTTGTGCATTGTAATGGCAAGCCCTGCAAAGAGGAAAGGAAGGGGAGGGGTTCGTTGGGCTCAGGAAAGCCCCCCTTCTCAGGCTGAGCGTTCCTCTCTGTTTCACAGCCAGCCGTGTTTATGAACTTTACTCAGACTGAACCAGGAACCAGCAGCCGCTCCAGGGACTGGAAGAAGAAGAGGAACTGCTGGGAGGAACTGGGGCCGAGAGAGTTTTCTGGCTGAAGGGCTCTTGAGCTTCGGTCTGCCCTGAGTGGAGATGCTCTCAGGATTTAAGTGGGTGCTTAGGAGTCCTCTGGCACTCATTCTCCCACAAAGGGCAACCCCTGGGGCCGGTTCTTTACCCCCTCTGGTCGGGCTGAGTCTCTCCCAGGAGCTAAATCCACAGGTGTGGGTGTCACAGGACCCCCGGATCATTCCTCGCGCTCTCGGCCTTTCCGGTTCCTTGCTCCCTGGGGCAGCCCCTCGGTGAACCTTTCACGCAGGGCAGCATCTGCAGCAGGGCCTCCCTCCTGGCACCGGAGGCGGAACTGCCAACCCCCGGCACCGGGTGTTGGTGTGGGGGGCAGCCCCTTTGAATTCACTGCAGAAACCCAGGCAGGAGGAGAAAACGCTTGCTGGAGACTGATTTTACTACATGGCAGCTCTGGCCTCTCCTTTTAAGACACAGATTGCTAGCAAAATGGGCCCATTGTCCCTTCTACAAAAACCCGGCCTGTTGAGGAGGGAGGCGGCAGCCTCCGGTTTCCCAGGCTGAACACAACACCACAGCAGGAATGCACTTGTGGCACCCAGGGAGCTGAAAGAAAGAGCCAGAGCTGCTCCACATGCCTCTGTTTCACGCTTTACACATTCCAGCACTGAGCCCCACTCCCTTCCTTCCGAGCTCCACAAAACGTTTATTTGCAACGTGCAAGCGGAGGGAAATCACAATCCTCTCGTTCCAAATCTGTAATCTCAAACCCGGCACCTAATTCAGCTGCTTGGGAGACGTATGTTGCATGCAGAGAAGAGGCCACACTTTGTGTTCAGGCACACGCGAGAGCCCCTGCCTCAAATCGATAAATCTGGCACAATTTCTGGTAAGTTTTCCTTTTGAGATCCCAGGCCACTGAATGCCTGCAGCTCAGTTTGGGGCACCGCTAATTGATCGATGCTTTGTTTTTAAAGGACTTGGAAACTTTGTGGCATTTGGAAAAAAAACAAATCAGGCGTTGAGCTAAAAGCACAGAATAGGTTGGTGCACAGAAAAATACCAGCCTCACTTTGAAAATCAGAAAAGACAAAAATAAATTAAAAGTAAACAAGGAAGCAGCTGTTGATATTATACTGCGATTTCAGTCTAAAGCAGATGCTCTTCCTGGACCCAAGAATCTGACTCAGGACTATAAGGGACATGAGGACGGAGGGAGCCGGCACGCTACTCCTTAGGCCTGCAATGGAAAAGACACGACACCCCGGCTTTGTGGATGGAGGGGAGGACTGGATACAGGCCACACTGGGTTTTCTTTGAGGGGTCCTTTTAATGCTCACTGAGAGCTTGGTTGTTTTCTTGCAGAGATTTCATGGCCCAACTAGGTAACGTCATCAGTGCTAGAAGGAGCATTTGCAGCAAACCCCACTGGCACTGATGATGTTACCTAGTTGGGCCATGAAATGTCTGCAAGAAAACAACCAAGCTCTCAGTGAGCATTAAAAGGACCCCTAGGTTCAACCCTGAGTTACAAACAGTCTCCTTTACTGAATTTCCTTTCCTTGAATTGCAGGGGCCTCCTCTGAAGAGAGCGCCACCGGACGCCGCCATGTCTCCAGACCTATCCCTGCTCGCCAGAGGCGTTGTGTGCATGTCACAATATCTTCCCATTCTTCCACTGCGGATCTCATGGAGAGCGAAAGTGGAGCTGGCGTGGATGCCCAGAGCCCTGCAGTGGTAGATCAATGCCAGTTCCATTAGGCAGAAACGGCTGACGGAGCATTCCTGGCAGAGGCAGGCATGGTCTGCTCTCTGAAGCTGCTAGAAAGCTTGGCTGGTAGAATTGGAGGCGGGGGGGGGGGGCTTTCAGGAGCCTTTTGTTCCACGGCTTACTGGAATCTGTAGAGGAGACGGTGGCTGTTGCTAGGAAACAGGGGCCATTCCCGCCCAGGTTGACTCCTGTTCTGGATCTGGAGGCCACACGGAAGCCACAATCCCAGAGGACTCCACCTCAAAGAGAAGGACCAAGCAGGAAAGCATCCAGTTGCAGGCAACTCAGACAAATGAGCCAAGCCGTATTCCCTGGCAAAAGTCTGGCTCCCAATCTCCGTTCCCATTCTGCTCAACCCAGAGACGTTCAGTTGGGTTTCATCCCTAAATCCCAGTCTGCACATCCATCCCCAAATCCAGTCTCCTGACTCCAAAGCACACGACGGGCGCATGAATTCCACAACAGGACGAACCCCAGGACCACCAGCGAGTCCCCCCCACCTCCCTGCACCCAGGGCAATCCGCATTCCTGCTGCTAATCCCCAGACGGGAGATGCTGCTGGTGAGGTTTTCCTTCTCAATCCGCACCAGCTAAGCGCTCAGCCAGCCCAACAAGCTTTGGCAACACAAATCCTGCCTCGACCTGACAAGTGGAGCGCCCAGCCCCACCTGGCTTGGTACTCGCCAAGCAAAGATGTAGGTCAAAGGATGTTTAGCTCCTGGACTTCTCATCACACTAAGCCAGTGGCAAAAACTACAGAAGAGGAATCATCTGGGGAGGTTTTGGGGGGAAGGCAGCTTCACCAAGAACTTTGGTGAAGTCAGGCTGGCATAATTATAGCTATGAAGCAGCACCAACGTGGCACGGCCCTTCCCAGAAAACACAGGAAGGGAAGGACTGGCCCTCTCCTTTCCTAGGGGGAAGAGGGGGGGGCGGCCCTCCCCCTCCCCGCAATCTCAGGGGGTTGCCCGGATAGCCAGCCCTGGGGGGGGGGGGGGGCTTTCGGGGCACCTGGCGGGCAGGCGGAGGGGGCTCGCTTTAATGCTCGGCCTCTCCTGGAGCCGAAAGCGGAGGAGGGAGCCGGGCAGCTCCTGCCAGGCAAAGCAAACGCCATCATATTCCCCGCCTGTGGCTCTCGGCACTTCCTCCCCCCCCCTTTGCCCGAAAGACCCCAGCCCCCAGATCCAAGCGCCTTGACCCGCCACCCGCGGGGCAGCCCGGAGTTTGGCCGGACGGGGGGCGGGGGGGGGGGCTGAGCGACGGCCAGCCTGGTCCAGAGGACTGCTCCTTCGGGGGACCAGCACGGGGGGGAGGGGGCGGAGGGGACCCCAGACCAGAGCCTGGAGGAGAGGGGAGGGGGAAGGGGGCTGACCCGGGGCAGCGCCCGAAGGAAAGAAGGAAGGTCGGCCGGTCGGCGGGGCTTTTGCAACGGAGCCGCTGCAGCTGCTGGAGCCCGCGGGGGAAGGGCAGCCCGGGCGCAGGTCCTCGCCCAGCGCCCCCCGACCCGTCTCTCCCCGGCAGGACCGCCACCTGTCCCGGGCAGGACCGGTGGGGGGGCTCTCACCTGCCGTGGGGCTCCCCGCCTTCGCCACCGCCTCTTCCTCCGTGCAGAGCCGCGGGGCGCACAGACGGCGCTGGGCTCTGCTTCGCTCCCGCCTCCGCCTCGTCTCGCCCGGCCCGGCCCGGCTCGGCGCCACCCAGCGGGCGAGAGGGGAAGGGAGCCGTCGCGACCCCCGGCCGCGCATTATGGGCGGGGGACCCCGGACCGGCTCCCCCTCCCCCTCCCCCTCCCCCGTTGCATACGGCACGGCCAGGATAAGGAGCCTGAATTGGGGGGGGGGGGGGTCCTTGAGTGGCAGCGCTTCGGGGACCCGTCCGGTCTCTGAGCATCGGCAGAGGGCGCTCCCCGCAGAGACCAAGAGGCCGGGCCGGGCAGGGGGCTTCCTCACCCGGACCCCCCCATCGCCAGGCGGGGGGGGGGCTCCTGGCAGCCGAAGCTGCAGCTGTCCCGGTCTCCATGGCGACGGACGCCGCCGAGCCTGGGGGGGGGGGAAAGAGAGTGCCACGTGACACCCCCCCCCCGCGCGCACATGACCGGCCGAGCATGTGACAGGCGGAAGCGAAGCGAAGCGAAGCGGAGGCATGGAGGCGATCCCGGCGGGACCCCCGCGCCCCCTCCCCTTCCTCCTGCTCCCCCTCCTCCTTCTGGGCCTGGGGGCGGCAGGTGAGGGTCTCCCCTGACCTCGGCGGGGAGGGGCGGGGCGGGGGGACTGCGCTCCGGCGGGGGGGTGTCTGGGCTTATCTAAGGGGGTCCCTTCCTCCCTACAGCCCCCCGCCGCCCCCCGGCGTTCCAGCAGCGCTTCTTCCAGCAGCGCCTGGACCACTTCAACCTGCAGAACTGCCGCAACCGGACCTTCGCCCAGCGGTACCTCCTGACAGGTGAGGGGGGGGCGAGAGGGAAGCCCACCCTCTTCCTCCCCAGCTCTCTGAGCTTCAGCCTCTCTTGGAAAAGCCCCCCCCCCGTCCCAGGGCAGGATTTTCCATGGGGGGGCAGGCTCAGCTGCCAGGGAGGGAGGGAGGGAGGGGGCAGCTGCTGCTTCGTGCCCGTGAGCCCCCTGCCCTGGAGGGTCTCCACTCATCTTGCGACCCCGATTGGGACGGGGGGCATCTGGGTTGCCCAGCAAAACAATCCCCGTGGCGGGGCTCAGGGTCCCCAGTGGGCTCTCCTTCGCTTGGCGTGCCGGGGGAGGACGTGGGATGACTTTTCCATCACCATTGGGACTGAAAACGGTTGCTAAATGAGGCGGTCCCTAAACAAGGACCGCCTGCATTTCCCCTAACGCCACTGCGTCCCGCAGATGAGTTCTGGAAGCCGGGGGCTGGCCCCATCTTCTTCTACACGGGCAACGAAGGGGACATCTGGGACTTCACCCTCAACAGCGGCTTTCTGCTGGAGCTGGCCGAGCAGCAGAAGGCCCTGGTGGTCTTCGCAGAACACGTAAGGGGGGAGGGCAGGGCAGGGCAGGAGGGGGCTGCCAGGGCACAGGCTCCTCACTGGCTCTTCTTCCCCCCCTTCTTTTTAGCGGTATTATGGGAAATCGCTTCCGTTTGGAGCAGCGTCCCTGCAGGGGCCGAACGTTGGCCTGCTGAGTGTCGAGCAAGCCTTGGCCGACTACGCAGTTCTCATTGCGTGGCTGAAGGAGCAGCTTCGAGTGCCGAGCGCGCCAGTCATCGCCTTCGGGGGCAGGTAAGATCCGCTTCCAAGCCAAACCTGGGGAGCCCCAGGTGGCGATGAGGCTGCCGCCCTTTCAGGGAGCCTCAAGTGATGCCCGCTTCCTCCGTCCAGGGAAATAACGGCTTTCTCCTCGTTATCCCCATCACAGTTACGGAGGGATGCTCAGTGCCTACATGAGGCTGAAGTATCCCAACCTGGTGGCCGGGGCCCTTGCTGCCAGCGCTCCTGTGCTGTCCACCGTGGGGATTGGAGACCCCGGCCAGTTCTTCAAGGATGTCACAGCCGTAAGAAAAGGCGTCTTGGTCGGGCTCCCCTTTTTCCTGCTCATTGAAACGTAACCCACCCACCCACCCACCCCACTTCCCCAGTGAATCGGAAATAATCCAATTCGGTTTCTGAATCGGTTTGGGAATTTCCTCTCTTTCTTCCAGGACTTCCAGAACTACAGTCCGGAGTGTGCCAAAGCTGTCCGAGAAGCATTCAGACAAATCAAAGACCTCAGCCTGGTTGGAGGTAAAGGAGGGCGCTCCGAGTGGCAGCAAACGGCCCTTGGGACAGACCCGTTTCAGGGTGTGAAGTTGTGCGACTGAATATGTCCTACGCTTGACAGGAATGGTTTAAGCAAAAAACAGGCAGGGGATACCAATTGCGGCACCCTTAGGCTCAAAGGCGTCTGTCTCTCCTTCTTGTCTTAAGCTTATGGGAGGATCAGCATGGAGATGGATCTCTGCCACCCACTTTCGACCCAAGGGGACGTCAGGCAGCTCTTTGAGTTTTCCCGGAACGCCTTCACTATGATGGCCATGATGGATTATCCTTACACCACTGACTTTATGGGCCACTTTCCAGCAAACCCCGTCAAAGTAAGGGCTCGGCCGTCTTCCCTCCTTTGGATGTTGGGCAGCTCGGCACCTCGTGTTGTGGTGGTGTCACTTTAATTCTGATATTGTAGTTTTTAAAAATACAGTAGGAAGCTCCACACCCAAATTCTTCCACGTATCTTTGCCCAGAGTTGGTATGTTTGCCAGAGGGGAGCCAAACGACGTTCCTTGCTCGCTCTTTCCACAGATCCTTAAACCGATAAACTGATGATTAATTAATTCTTTAATTAATGGACCTACACAAGGCAGGACTTGTGTACAGAGAAATTGGGGGCCTGTGGCTTTTTTTCTTTTCTTTTCATGACAATATTATGAGCATTTTGGGATTTGAGCCAGGAAGCATAAGATGAGTACCCATGGGGTTACGGCACTTTTTAAACTGGCATGACACCCCAAACGAGCTAGAAAATAAGATTATATTGAGTCAGCTGATAGGTACCCAAATTTGTGTGTGTGGGCGGGGAGGATGCAGATATGCTTAATGGCTTTTGATGGGGAGGGGGCATTGAGAAATTGAGCCCGGGCATGTCTGATATTTCAGGTTGGCTGTGAAGTGATGTTGGCCAGTAAGGACCCAATCCGAGGGCTGGCAGCTCTTTCTGGTGAGTAGATGCCCAGTTTCATTCTGCGAGTGCTGTGTTTCTCCAGGGTGGGGGCCTTGGGAGAGAATCACCGCCAGTGCGTTTCCCTGAGGGTCACTCCAGCCCAGGAAAAACCCAAATTGCTTTGACCCGGCTACTTTCCACCACTGTCCGAAGGCTCCTCTCTCCCGGCTTCTCCTGGGCTTGCAATCCCAGGCGGCAGGTGGACGAAGCAGCAGGCGTGATCCACCAGAGTCCGGGGCAGGCAGCCCACCTTGACCCAGGTTCCCCTGTTGGGGTGGCAGACCCAGATGCTGTCCTCCTTGCTCCTCCGCCGCAGAGACCCTCCGCCCGTCACGTAGAGCTGAAGCTGGCTGGGGATGAGGCTGAAGTGGCAGAGGTCGATGGCCGGCAGACGGAGCCGGGCCCATTGATCGGTGATGGGGCAGTAGTACTCCGCCTCACTCACGGGGACCCACTCTCGGCCCTACAAAGAACCAAAGCACAGGGCAGAACCAGAATGCCTGGCCGAGCCTCGGGGGGTCCCAAGAGCCCAAAGAGGAAGGGAACGAATGCCACCTACGTTGGCCAGAGTTCTTCCTCCCAGGCAGAAGATGCGCTCCCCCACCGTTGCCATGCCGTGATCGCAGCGGGCAAAGGCCATCGGCCGGTTCCTGACCCAGCAGCGCAGGTGGGCGAGGTAGCTATACATGGTGCTCACGGTCTGGCCCTCCGCGAAACCCCCTGTGCCGGAGGAAAAGGGCTGCTGTTCCTTCCTCTGCTTGCTCAAGGCCTGGAAAGGAAGGGGGCTGCCCCAAACCCAGGTGCTCCAGAGTAGCCAGTGGCCGGCCGCTCTTTGCCCGGAAGAAACCCTTTCGCACCTGAGATGTACAAGATGCCTCTGTGCGTCGCCCCCGCATGGTCGGCCACTGGCACTGGGAAGGATGGCAGGGGCCGCCAGACATTCTTGGCAAGGCAGTACTCCTCGGCCATGTCGGTCGCCATTCCCAGTGGTGCTCCCCCCCCCACCGCGACCAGTCGCTCATTCAGCACTCCGGCGTAGAAGCGGGTCCTGGGGACCAGCATGCTGGCCAGCTGCAGCCAGGTGTTGCGGCAAGGATCAAACCTGAACACCTGGAGTTGGAAGAGGGAAAGGTCAGCAGCTTCTCTGGTTCTCCTTTTGGGAAGAGGGGAGTCTGCCTCGCCACCAGGGACTACATAATGTTGCCAAGGAAGAAGCAGGGACGTTCGCTCTCCCCCACGAGCAACTCCATTGGCCTCTTACTCCGAAGAAGGAAGTCAAACCCTTGGGGCAGCTCTGGGGGTCTCGCCCTCCCTTACCTTCTTGGAAGGCTCCTGGCCTGTCGGATCAAAGCTCTCCTGCCCCCCCATCACGAAGACAAAGTCATGGAAGACGGCCACACAGTGGTTGTACACGGGCCCTTTCAGCTTCCCGATGTCCGTCCACGAATGGCAGAGTTGGTCAGCAGCCCAGATGTCACTACAGACGGCATTGTCTGCCGATCGGCCCCCCAGCACCATCAGCACCTCGTTCCTGTGGCGCACCTGCGTGCCCTCGCTCTGGAGAAGCGGCTGCATGTACAGCTGGCCATGGTAATCCAGGGCTTCCCGGAGGTATCGGCGGCAAGCGGGCTCGGTTTTCATGACAGGCGTTTCCCGGACGAACCTCTGCAGATCTGGGAGCGGAATGAGGGGAAAGCGGATGTAGCCCAGCACTTCGGCTGCATCTTCCTGGCGGGAGCCGTTGTGGTCCAGCCAGCAAAGGGTGGCCTGGAAGAGCTCCAGTTCGCTCAGTCCCTGCGTGTCTCCTCCATCCAGGATGTGGCAAAGAGTCACCTTGTCCAGCTCCTTCAGCTGCACAGGGTCCTTCAGGAGCTGGCCGCAATGCTTGCTCAGCCAGCGCTGCACGTCCAGCCTCAGTTCTTCAGTGCCCAACCGCTGAGTGAGACGGAGGATGGGCAGGCAGGTGTGGCGGTCCAGGGCTCCTTCCAGGAAGCGGAAGGTGAGGCACATCACCTCACGCACCAGCAGCACCTCAGCCGCCCGGAAGACCTCCTCGACTGTCTGCAGGGTCAGCTCCAGCCGGTTGGAGTAGAGGAAAGACAGGACGCCCTGCAGGCCCCGGGCGGTCACTGGCGGTGCCAACTTGAGCAGGGGTGCCTGGCCGGCCGCCTCCTTGGCAAAGTGCATCTTGCAATAGCTGCTGGCCACAGCAAGGATGGCTTTATGAGCGGGGAACGAGGCGCCCTCGGCCTCCAGCACCACGTCACACAGGGTGTTCTGGCAGCGCAGGTTCTGGAGCCCCTCCAGGAGTTTAGGCAGGTAGGTGTCCGAGCTGAGACTCTGGCCTTCTGCCACTTCCTGGTCCCCAAGATGCATCTCTGTGGAAGCCATCGCTCGGAAGGCCCTTTTCCTACTCTTTGCCCGTTGGAAGCATCCCTGGACTCAGCCAGTGGGACGGACGGCTGGCCTGGCTCGAGCTGTGCTTCTCTCTTGTTTTTCTGGGCTACCAGGAGAGCAGCTCAGCTGATCCCTCATCTCCAAGGCAGCAGCGGCTGATCCCTTCCCCCCTCCCATTGGTTGGTGTCCAGAAGGTGTGTTTCCTGCTCTGGCCAAAGTGGGGGAAGAGGCAAGTCCAGGCTTGCCCCCAGGCCCTCTGCGGTCTTTGCCCAGGAGGCAGCAGAGGACGAAAACCTGGCTTCCTGCTGTTCTGTCTCGGCTGAAGAGGAAGAAGTTTAGCAAGGGATGGTTGCAACTTCTCTGCCTGGCCACCAGCAAGAGTTGCGCACTGCCGCAAAAAACAGAACTGCTCCCCATTGTACCTCTGGTGCAACCAACCGCCTCCCCTCTGCCCAACCTTCTCTGCCTCTCTTGAGCACCTAAAGTGGACTCAACCTCTTCTCCTTGCTCTACCAGGAGTATTTTACAACTCCACGGGGACGGAAATCTGTTTTGACATTTACAAGCTGTACCATAAATGTTCTGATCCAACCGGCTGTGGCTTAGGCCCCAATGCTGAAGCTTGGGATTATCAGGTAGGTGGTGGTGGGATGGGGGGGAAGAGCTGTCTCACTTGGGCTGGCCAGGCGACGGTGGGGTGGGGGGGATCAGCTGCCATTGAGAATATTGAGGCATTTGAATGCCGGGGATGGAATGAAAAAACATTTTCCAAGTCTGTAGACTTTCTATTTGCTATGTGGGCAAGGTTCCCCGAACATTTTTGCAATGGTGGGCTGTTTCTTGCTATGGGTCTCTCTTCCCACACGGAGGAGCCAGCTTCTTCCGCACTGGGTGGGCAGGGGGCTGGGCTGGCACAGTGTGGACAGGGCCCATCTTCCCCCTCAGTTCAGGGCGGGAGCCCCCAGCAGCCGGACTCTTTCCCTCTTCCAGGCCTGCAGCGAGATCAACTTGACATTCGACAGCAACAACGTGACCGACATGTTTCCAGAGCTGCCCTTCACTGAGGCCGCCCGGGAGGGCTACTGCTTCCGCAAGTGGGGAGTCTGGCCCCAGCCATCGTGGCTGCGCACCAACTTCTGGGGCAGCGGTGAGCAGCAGCCTCTGTTGGGATTTTGCCTTGCGATGGGGGGCGGGGGGTTCCTGGAAGGCCCCCTTTGTTCTTTGTGACCTGTGGGAGGGGGCGCGGCTGTGAGACTTGAAGCGCAGTGGGACAGGGCCCCAGATTGACAGGTGTCCTGTGGAAGGAGGCTCTTTCTGGGCCCTTGTCAGGATACTGGAGTCCAAGGGGCTGGGACCCCCTTGTGGGAAAAGCCTGGCTGGTAAAAAGGATCTTGCTGGGGGAGGCCGGAGCTTTTGCAGAGCCACTGAAGGGTTTAAGGCAGGCACTCCTCCTGAAACAGCCCCCCCCTCAAGATGGGGGCTGTCCCTCCCTCGGTCTCACTCACCCTAGCCTCCCCCACTGGCTCAGGGCAACTTTTCTGCACCTTGTCATTCAAACCAATCAAGAACCTGGCTCTTCTTTTGACAACTGCAGATCTGGCTGCTGCAAGCAACATTATCTTTTCCAATGGAGACTTGGACCCCTGGGCATCAGGCGGCGTAAGTACCTGCTGGGCATTCCTGGGATCTGCGCACATCTACCTGGACCCCGTTACCTGCTGTCCCCCCCTCTCCTCCCCCCACGCAAAGGTTGACTCTCCGATGTTGCCGTTTCAGGTGCGGAAGAACCTGAGCTCCTCGGTGATTGCCATCACCATCAAAGGGGGTGCCCATCACCTCGATCTCCGGTACGTTTGGCCCCCTGGCCTTGTTCCCTGGCTCCTCAGATTGTACTGTTCTTGCAAGGACCTCCCCTTGCTCTGTGGAGTCCCAGATGGGCCTTTCCTCTTCCTCCTCCTCTTCCTCCTCCCGTCTCCTTGGGGGGAGGGGGTCTTTTTCACAGGGTCTCTTGGGAGACAGGCTTAGTGGTGAGGAATAGCCCCCCCTGCATCGAAGCGTCCCTCTCGGAGGGGTTTCCTGGCTTCTGACCTGGGGGAGGGCTGCTGCTGTTGCTGCCTCCTGGGCCACGTGGGCTTTGGGTGGCCTTTGTTCAGGCCCAGCTGCTGAGCTCTAGGGAGCCCTTTGGTCTCAACTGCTGTTGTCTCTTCTGATGCCTCTGGAGCTTCCCGGTCATCCAGGTCATGGTTGTCCCAAAGGTGCCTTTTTATTTCCAAAAGTCAAGCGGAGTTTCCGGTTTAAAAAAGTTTCTTCCGATGATTCATTGGCCTTTGTTTTTAAAAACAAGCTTTCAAGAATTTTAGATGTTTCGGAAAGAGGAAGCACGGTGATTGTGTTCCCCGAAAGGGAGGGGTCTGGCTAGAGCAAGCAAGCACACCTTAAGAGCCACTTGTAACTACTCCAGGAGTTCCCCTGGGTGGACAAGCAGCTGGGATGAAGGTCCTCTTTACTGCACTCACTTTCTCCCCCCTTCCCCCCCCCCCAAAAAAAAACAGGAGCTCCAACCCAGCTGATCCCGCCTCCGTCCGGGAAGCTCGGCTACAGGAAGCCAGGATCATCCGGGGCTGGGTGGAGGCGGCCACCGCCAAGGCCCGCAAGTAGCGTCTGAGTTGCCGGCCGTCGTCTAACAGAAGCCCCCAGACCGCTGGACGAGAAGGGAGGGCACTGTCGTGTCCTCTCCCAAGCAGTGACACTTCCATGCTACAGTGCTGAAGAATAAGGAATAAAGCCCCTCCCCCCCTCCAGAGGACCTCCCTTCCTGGTCTGGGGGGGTTCATGGGGGGGGGGCTGGGATGAAACTGGCTTTTTGTTCATCTCTTTCTAAGAAGGGATGGGGGGGCGGGCAGGGGGGAGTTCCAACTCAGTGCTTAGTCATCTAAGTACTTGAGATTGGTCGTGCTAAGTAGGGGGGCCCTGAAAGAAGCAATAGGGCTGAGTTGCACCTTTGGACCATCTAGCCAGCCCTCCCCCCAAAATAGAAGACTGCCCCCCCCAAGGAAAAATACTTCCTTCCTTCCCAACTTGGTTTCCCTCTGGAGACTCAACCGAGTTGTTCTTCCCGTGTCCCTATCAAGGGATGGTGCGCCACCGTGCTTGAACCCAGGGCAACTTTCACTTCCTGGCGTCTTTCTTCAAAGGGGGGGAGGGGTGTCCTTCACCCTCTCATGCAGAAGCCCCCTTAAGCCGTGCCGGCAGGACAGAAACATATAAGCGGTCAGTGGCACAGAAAAATGCAAAGTCCCAAAATAAATTGGAAGTTTATTAAAGTGGAGTAGAATTCTGAGGATTAACTTCCCAGCCAAAATCACTTAAGAGTCTCTTTGAGATTTTTCCCACCTCCGCAAACAGGCGAGTCACATTTCGAACCATTCGCACTTTCACAAAAGAAATCAATTCTACTTTACAAATACTTTGGACCAGATCACACCAACAATGCTTCAGCAAGTTCTCTCTTCTTGGGAGGAGGGGGCAAAAAAAAAGGTAATTTGGAAGTAATTATGCAGAGGGAGTGGCTTCTCTACCACGTTTGGCAGCCGGCAAACCTGCCCTCCCTCACAGCCAGTTGTGCAATGGTTCCTGACCAGTTAAGGCTCCGTCATCTGCTCTTAAGACACGAGATGGACCGGCCGCAATAAGCGGGCAGAAAAATCACGCGGAATGGGTCCCGATTTGGCTGCGCAAGACAAACATGAAAACGGAGCAAGGTTTTCCTGATGTGGCAAATTTCTCTTGAAATTTCCAAAATTAGGACGACGTTCCAGCTGGAGAACATGAGGCAAGTGGCAAATCAGGGTTGTGCAACAGTAAACCAAACGGCAAAGCAATTCTGCACTTGGGGGTGTGGGGAGAGGGTTTTCTTGTTGTTGTTCATCTAACTCTGAGAAGGACCCAGGAAACAAACGTTTTGGGGTGGGCTGTTGAAAGAGATTTGGGGAACTGCCAGTGGTGGGTCAGCAGCCCAGCGCTCTGCGTTATTTGCTGGAAGAAATGCTCCCCTTAAAGGACGACGCGACCATCCCAACCCTTCTCTCTTCCTGGAAACTAGAAGGCACCAGTTCAAAGTAAAGTGTTGGCCTCCCAAAACGGGGGATTTACAGTATGGCTTTTAAATTCCAGGGTCTGTTTAAAGGGGCCTTGCAAGCACCCCTCGAAAGCTAGGACAGCCCCCCATAACCCCCTCAATTCAGTTGGGACTTTGTGGCCACAATAGCAAGCAAAACACCATTTAAAAGAAGGTGGCGACAGTGAAGTTCTCCAGGAGTCCACGGTTACAGTAAGAAGATTGGAAAGAAATCTTTCTTATTCTGATAACTCTTGTGCTTCAAACTGTTCAAAGCATCCGTTTCTCTCCCTTTCCGAGTGCTACCGGCCTTGTGATATTGCATGTGGGAAGGGGCAGAGTTCGAGCTGTGCGCCAAGAGACCTGAGCAATCGTTTTCTTCATTCGGACTCTTGATCACTGCACCGTCCCATCTCTTGGGTAGCACCAAATGCCACGGTCCTGGGAAAGGTGCATTTTGTTTGGGCCAGGCGTGACAGACAAAGAAAAGAGCGGGATCACCAGTCCCTCTGAAACCACGATCCCGCTGGGATCCCTCCTGACCCAGTAGCGCCATGAGCCCGTGCAGCTCCCCCCTGTGCCAAGAGGGGCCAGTTTGTTCACCCGGGCCAGGATGTAAAGCAGCTGCAACAGCCGCAACAGCAGCCGCAAACGCGAAGGGCACAATTAGCGAGGTCCCCAAATACAAAAAACGGGGAAGATTGTCCCATGAATCTTCTCTCTGCCCCCCTCCCCCCCCACTTTAAAGTGCTGAGATTGAGTGACTTGGGGAGGGAGGGAGATGAACGCTGGAAAGGAAGGGGCAGAGAAAAGACGAGAGAAAGGAAAGCCAGAGAGCCCCAGGAAGGCCTCCTATCCTGCAGGTAGCTCTTGTACTGACTCAGAGACAGACAAAAAAAACCACAACAAAGCGTAGAGCAGACGCAAACAAGAGCCTTTGTTCCACCATGTTCCAGTGTCAACATGTCTGCCTTCGCACCTTCCTCTGCAGCCGGGAGTTAAAAGCCATAACAGAGCAAAGGTTGCTTTGTTGCTTGGATTTTAAGCCGAACTTTCCAGGGGGAACTTTTCAAGCATGAAAGGCATGGCAGAAATCCACTGGGGTGTGTGTGTGTGTGTGTGTGTGTGTGATAAGGACTCTGTGACCCGCTGCTTCCTTGCCGCCCTCCAGCCCCCGCCCGCCCTGCCCCCAACATGCTTGCAAAGTAAAGGTCACCAGCCCCCTGCGGCCTCCGACCTGGAAGAGGAAGCCACGCTGGAAGGATACCTGAGCCAAAACATTATTCATATTATACACATATAAATTCCTACATAGATAACCTTCTGGTTTTGTTTTGTTTTTCATAATGTAAATTTTCACATTTTTCTCCCTGCATTGCTGCAGATAAGTTAAGAAAATATATAGCATCATTTACCACCCAGTTCTCAAGTGCCCTTCGGGGTGGACCAGGAGGCCAGCAATGAGCACTGTGTTCGAGGGGAGGGCTCTCTTTTGGGCAGCCTCGCCCCTACCCCACCCCCACCTGCAGCCGTGGAATGATCCTGGGAAGGAAGTCACAGCCCCAGGGACGGAGTGGGGAGGGTGCCTGGGAACGAGGCCGCCCTTTCCCCTTCCGTCGAGAGGTGGGTGGAACGGAGACAAGGGGAGAATGCTGGGCCCGCCACGGGGGTCCCTTCCCGGCAAGTTTTGAGGTGCCCCCTGGGTGGAAGCGATCCCTGCGCTGCCCACTTATGCCAAGGAGGATCTGGCATGGCAGGGACCCACCCGCTTGCCCGTTCCTTGCTTGGCTGCCCCTTTTCGGAGGGGGGGGCGGCGATTCCCGGCACCCACCTTCCCCCATGTGCAATTCCTCCAGGAAGCTCCCTCCACCAGGAATGTTGCTCGGCCTCCAACCCTTCAGGTCCCCCAAATGGGGGCCGGATCGAACCTGGGAACGGCAGACGCCCAGCTTCGGTTTATGCCGACGGCCAGATGGGCAGCGGGTGGGCCTCCGTGTTGAAGACGAACCGGTCCAGGTTGATCAGGTTCACGTCGTCCGAAAAGAGCAGGAAAAAGTACTTGAGGGTTTCACCCAGGAAAAAGCTCTCCATCTTGTCTCTCGGCTCCGGGTTGCTGGGGCTCTGGACGTTGTCGATGGATGTGTAGCCGCCAGTCGGGACCTGGATGGGAGAACCCGAACGTGGCATCTGGATGAAGGCCACCCAGGCCCACCATCTTGGCTTGTTTGGGGCGCTGTTTGTTAAAAGCCTGCTTTGCCCCAGCCAACTCCTCTTCACCCCCCCTCCCCGGCTGTACTTCCTGCTAACTAGGGTTGGGGGAGGGCCGAGGGGCTTCCTGGCTCTCTCTGAAGGGACCCCAGTGTGGAAGCAGCCGGCCTGGGCTGCCCCGAGCTCAGACTTACCCGGGTGTATTTATTGAAGCTCTGCAATATCTCCCAGCCCCAATCCTGGTACTTCTTATCGCCGGTGAACCGATACAGGTAGAAGAGGCTCTCCACCGTCTCGGGACGCAGCAGGTTGTGCCTATCGGCGGTCTGGGGGGAAGGAGAGCAGAAGGGAAGCTGGAGGGCATCTCTACCCCGTGGGCGACTTGGATGCCCAGCGCAGGGCGGCCTCTCAACCTCCAGGCTCATCCTCCTCGGCTCAGCTCACCTTGATTTCCACGTCCTTCCGGTCCTTCTGGGGATGCATGTTGAAGTGGACGATTTCGGGGCTCAAGCCGGTCTCTACTTGCACGTACATCTGGTAGCAGGTTTCAGCCAGCTCCGCCGCCAGCGTCAGGTGATCTGCAGGAAGCCCGTTGTGAGCTCCGAGAGCCAGTACTCCCGGCAGGAAGCAGACCAGGTGATCCTGCTCCGGAAACACAAGGCACAGAAGAGAGCTGGTGGGACACCGGCTTCCTCTGCCTGCAAAAGTCCCTCTCCTCCACGAAAGCCGGGATCTGGGAAGCGCTGCTGGACTGCGGCTCCTTGCGCACGCAAGCACACACACACACGGCCAGCTGCACCGCCAGCTGCCTTCCTGTCACAGCTCTGAGGAGGAGTTTCTCATTCAAAATAGAGGAACTGATGTGGCAACAAAAGCGAGGAAGGAGGAGAGACCTTATGAGCCGCTGAGAAGAGCAGCTGTTTCACAGGATCCGACTCTCCACATGACCCCTGGACCAAAAGGCCCGAAAACGCAGCGCTTGGGGCCTGAAGGGGGAATCCCCAACTGCTGCCCTTTGGAAGCTGGGAGAAGAAACACGCCTGACCGCTGGGCAACACTCTGGGTAAACATGTAAGGGGGGGGGAGGGGTACCTGGCTGCTGAAGAGGAAGCAAGAAGAGCCTCTGCCTTATCCCACCCACACATCACGAGACCCTTGGCGAGAGCAGAACTGGGGGGGGGGAAGGAAGGAGCCCCTCTGCCCTCTCCTCCCCCCCCACCCTCATATCCCTAAAAGAAGGCTCACCATCTTCGCACTAAAACGGCCGTGAGCGAGTTCCCCCACAAAAGTCAGCCTCTTGGGATAGGATTTCCGGAGCAGGTGCATCTTCACGCCCTCAACAGCCTTCAGGTAGTCTTCCAGGAGCCTGTCGTTAAGGGGAAAGGCCGCCCTGGTTAGTGGCCGGGCTGTTTCCAAGGGGACTCAGCTGCTGCCAGAAAAGCTGGAGGGGGGGCATTTCCAGGGCCAATAAGGATCGCCAGCCACCAAGCTGCCTTTTCCTGCCTTTGGCACCCTTGTGGCTCATTGACAGCTGCCTTTATCACTCCGCAAAGTGGAGAAAGACCCCCGTTGTGCCTGAGGAGGGTTCCCAGCTCTAGGAAAGCCTTCCCGGGCATGGGACTCTAGGACTGAATCGGTCGTTCCCATCCTGACCTCAAGGCCACCCAAGTTCCATTTCTGTACAGAGCTTTGCAGGAGATGAGGAAGGAAGGAAGGAAGGAAGGAAGGAAGGAAGGAAGGAAGGAAGGAAGGAAGGGGATTTTAAAAGGAATTACTCTTTCTCCTTCTTCCCTCCCTGGATCCACTGCTTGAGCAAATACTCGTAGTAGCTGTCAGCTCGAGCCCCCAGGGTGTAGACCCCGAGGTGGGTGAACTGCCCGCTGTTGGTGTTGATGAACATGGGCACCAGGCCGTCTTTCTTGCCGGACAGGGAGTGGACATGCCTCATCACCCTGTCCACAGCATCCTAGGAAGCAAAGGGACGAATGTGGAGCTCAAATCCACCAGAACCAGAACCAGGAAAAGCAGCACACACAGGGCTCTGAAATACGCGTAGCAGCCAGAATTCTGAGCGATTGGACCCAGTTCCCTCCGGCCTCAACATGTGGAGGGGGGGAGGGGTTTACACTCCATGCCCTGTGGGAACCACACCCCAAGGACAAATGCAGGAAGACACCTTAGCTCCAGCCTTCCTTCTCTTTATCACCTACTGCAACGGACAGTCCCACCTTCAGTACCGTAACTGACTATCCCAAAAGCTAAGGAAGTGTCCACTTCTGGGCTAGGCAGTTTTGTCCCCACTGTGCCCCCCCCCCACCCCCACAGCATAGCCATTAAGAGGAGGGAGCCCAGCCAATCCACACACTCCCACTCCACACCTTAAATTTCTCTTCGCCGGTCAGGCGCGAGAGCTCCCTAAATTCTAGCTGGATGCTGGTCACTTCGGCCACAGTGCTGTCGGAGGT